>WUAW01008650.1:5980-20016 GCA_017165845.1 Thaumetopoea pityocampa
ATGTAATAGTTTGACCAAATCTACCTGTTGGTTTTTGCGTAAAGCTCAGACAAAGAAACAAACAAATATCGATAGATTTAGTTTCAGAAGCCTATACTTAGTCGATCTGAGTAGTTTTTTTTTTAATATCTTTAATATACAAAATTTGACATTTAACAATTTTACAATGATATAGATTCATAAATTTCATCGATAATGACGTACAGCTCTAGAGAGTGCATCAACTTATACGTGATAAATGGATGCGTATCTCGGCCCAGCCTCCAGTTTAGCGCGGTCATCGGCGCGTGCGCATCTGCGTTAATCAATAAATATCGATAATGCATTTAACCGTCGATAAACTTGAAAAATAGTTGCGCGCAGCACTATTTTTATGCGTTCTTAAGTGGAATCTATATTAATGCAGTAGATTCAGTGAATAAAACATATGATAAATGTGCAAAAGTTTTCTGGTGAATTGGATTGTTAATATTATTAATGAAGAATATTGCGTAAGTTTAATAATTATTTATGTTAAGATTTAAGTTGGTGTATGACGCCGACATTATGGAACACCATAGCCTGCCCCACGCTGCATTCCCAATGAAAATTGCAAAACCTGGGTCTCTATCCAGTGAAATGAACAGATATTGAAAGACCGTAATTAATAAATTACTCAAATCTTACTTCACCATCAGCCCATGGAAGTCCACTGCTGGCCATAAACCTACTCCTTAAAAAAGGGGGAATTTACCATAACCTCCGCGGCCGGCAGGCGTCTTTGAAACCGCAATAGATTTGATTGAATAAAAGAATAAGGTTGCTACCCATTATACCGATATTATTCCTTAGCTGGTAATTACAGCGCATTTCTTCTGTGGAAAGAAATTAATGGCGCTATTATCATGAGCAGATGCCACACAATTATTTCATTAGTACACGAAATTAAAAGCCCTGTAAATCATTATATTCTGTACGTATTATTAAAACCGACTTTTACTCCTAACTCTGTCTTTTAACTCAACTATCTCATATGAAAAATAATATCTGTCGCTCGTTCATCGCTGGAATTCCAATTCCGGTGAATCACAAAGATGTTTCGCCAGCAGGAATCATGTTTCGACGCCGCGAGAAAACGAAACCGTAATCAAATCGCTAAATTACATTATAAATATATATAAATAGCTAATGTCCGCGATTTGACAAACATAAGTTCATTTTTAATTTGTTGTCTATGGTTTTTAAGACTTTTATAATATGAAATCTCAGTTCTTTTGTTATATTTAGTAGAAAACTTTGTTATACATATTTCAAATTTATAAAAAAAACTAGCTTTTGCCCGCGGCTCCGCCTGCGTGAATGTCGGTTTTCTGTTACATGAAACATCCCGAAACAAACTTAGATTTATATAAAAAAAAACAATGGACCAGTTTTACTTGAGCTCTCATATTTTAACAGCTGCTACTAAAACAGGGATCAAGTTGTATTTCCAATTCTACTAGACCGATTTTGACGAAACAACCGCGTTATTTAAGTGGGAATAGTAAGACTGTAACCATCTGAACAAAATCTACCGGCTGGTTTTTGCGTGAAGCGCGAACAAACAAACAAACAAACAAACATCGGAATTCAAACAGACATCAAACAGATTCAGTTTCAGAAGCCCTTAACTAGTCGATCTGAGTAGTTTGTTTTTAAATATCTTTGATTTTTGAAAAGTTGACATTTAACAATTTTATAATAGTATAGAAACTAGCTTTTACCAGCGGCTACCTTCACATTGATTTCCTTATACATGTCAGAGACAAAAGAAAAAAAATACAACTATTTGATAACTTTGTAAACTATTTTTTGTATCCCTCGAGAACAGTTTTTTACATACATACATACATACACTCACGCCGATATCCCATAAGGATAGACAGAGACCATAGTACATACTACATACATACAGTCACGCCTCTTTCCCATTGGGCCAGGCAGAGACCACTTCTTTCCACCTGCTAAGGCCATTTAATGTAGCAGTGGCTATCCGTAGTCCACATTTCGCCTCGCGGGCAACGAGACGTGTCGGGTGGCGAACCACGACGCCGACATTTTATAAGGTTCAAACGTGTTACAGTTCCTAATTGCATTCCCACGGCTTAGTTGAGTGGAAAGGAAAGAGGATGAGGTAGGAAAGGTGTATTGAACAGGGAATATGGAATTTGGGAAAAGGACTATAAGGTATAGGATACTACTATCTCGGAAGGAGTAAGAAGAGACAGTAGCAGCTCCGGAGACCGGGGTCGCTTACCCGTATACTCAAGTCCATTCGCCGGACAGGCTAAAAGACTAAGTACTCCCTGACCAAACAGTTTTTTTAAGGATAAAATGATTAAATACCCTATGTCTTTCTCTGTAATCCCTGAAAATATGTATACAAAATTTCATGTTGATCGGTTAAGCAATTATAACGTGAAAGCGAAACAATTAAAACAAACAAACAAACTCACATTCGCATTTATAATATTAATCAGGATGTCATTTTCAAAACACGAATATATATTTCAAATTTGTATGAAAACAGTGAAACATTTAATTTCATAGGTTAGTGAGGAAAGGTTCATTACAGAGACTGAATTTCTCATTTCTATTTGTCAAATGATCGTAATTATACGCCTGTTTAAATAATTGTCAAGAGACGGTGAGCCACAAGCACATAAGGCGCATATGAGATGTTGCCCCGAGTCAATATCTCAGTTGAATACGTCAGTATATATCATATCTATGGTTGAAATTATAACTTATCTAAAATGTATAAACGGTATTGTCCCTTCGATTAGTTTTTTCTGAACTTTATAAAATTAATACATATACATATATTGTGAGTTTCTACGATAACAATCTACAATCGATTTTAATCGATTATAGTTATTTTTTTTTAATTCAATAGTCTACTAAAAAAACTAGACTTTTTACAAACATTGCCCGTTTAGCGCCAGGGTTCTTTGCGTCTTGGATACTAGACTATAATATACTTACTTATTATATACTAGTAAATAAATACTAATACATATATAGATAAACGTTCATTACTCGGGCACAAACATTCGTGTTAATCACACAAAGTTTATACCAACCGAGATTTGAACCCGAGACAAAGGATCGGTTCAGAAAGGATAATCACTACCACCACTGAGCCGATCAGTCGTCTTATTATAGTAATTAGCAAATGGACATAGATAAAAACTATACTTGACTATGGTGAAATTTAAAAATGGATGATATAGTTTATATTATCTAAAGTTTGCTTTTAATACATTATTTCATGTGATTTTTTAAGCTTTGAGAACCAGAGTGACTTAACAATAACTGCCTTATTATTCAATATTGAATTTTTACTTTATAAAACTGTTTTTATCAAATTTTAAATTACTGACAGCCAAATCTCAGTCACTGCCATCTGTGGATGTACTATTGAACTAGTTACTTATAGGCCATTTTGGCGCCATTATTGTAACCTATTACAATAGTTATAAAGTTGAAGATAAAGTAGTGCTTATTTTCGCTATCATCCATCGGAATCACCGATTCATATTCATTCCCACTACAGGAGCACATATCTTCTTTATCACCACCCTGTTCTGCGGCTGTACAATTTAAAAACACAGTGTTTTCAGTGAAATTTTACAGGAGAGTCTAAAAACAGTTTTTCTCCTGTTCTTCCTAATTTAGTAAACATATAAGAAAAATGTTGTACTTGGTTTCTATTCGTCATAGAACTATAGGAGTCAATGTATTCAATAGAGTTTTACTAGATTAATTCAAAAATGCAATAAAATCTTTTTCGAAACGGCTTAATAAAAACATATTCATTCTTGTCTTAAAGACTCCTATGTTATAATCGGTCGGAAATACTGACGCGGGAAGACTATTTCAGTCTTTGTCTGCACGTATTATGAACGTAGAAGCAAATTGTACGGATGGCAGGGATGTCTACGAGGTGGGGGTGATAGCCCGCCGTGCGCCTAGTAGTCCGGTTATGAAAGGGGGATGGAGGAATTAAATCGTATAATTCCCGCATACATTCTCCCAAATATTATATTATTATGTTTTAAAATTATTAGTCCATTATTGTATTTTAAAATTGCTGAGCCGCCTAGTGGGTACTGGTTGACTTCAGACACCCATGCGTCATACAGATTTCCTCCCGGAGTTTTACTTCCAATGAAGATTATTTATTTTAAGCAGCAGCCTTGTCCAGTCGGACTTAGCCTTCTAAGTAAATCATTCAGCATGTCTGTTATTATCCCTCCCGAGACACGATCGTTACTATTAAGTAGGTAATTCAGTACTTGATCGAGTGTAGTGATCTAAATTGGCCGGGGACCTACTATTCTTAACAGTTGGCTGTTGAACCCAGAGCCAATAAATCTAGTCCCGTCGAAACAATCGCCGTCTGATGACGTCACACGCATTTACAAAATGCCCGTGGCACACTGCAGTGATCGCTGCGACTTCGTATCGCTTTCATATCGCATCAATTTTATTTATGTAAATATAGATGATTAGTACAAAGTTATGCTGTTATATCATCTTTATTTATTTATTTATTTTTATACCAAGATGGTGGCAAAAAAGCACCTTACCACCTTACCTTGGTGACGGCTTGCCTGATGGTAAGCGGTCACCATTGACGACCATTTAAAAATCTATTTACTCCCCTCTTGAAGAATCCAAACTGTGTAGTGTTTCAGGAATATCTCACCACGGAAAAACTTTACCATATTATTCCTAGAGGTTTTAAAGTTAAGGATACATTAATGTTATAATATTAATTCATCATCATCCCGAGTCCATATTCGTCCCCACTACAGGAGCACGGGCTTCCCCTGATCAGGACGGCGATACCACGCTGGCCTAGTGCGGATTGGTAGACTTCACACACACATATGAGCAAGCAGGTTTCCTCACGAAGTTTTCCTTCTCCGTTGATTAAATAAAATAATAAATGTTGATTTTAATATTGATAAAATAAACAAAAATTAAAACTATTACTAGCCTAAAAAATTATGTAATCCAAAAGTAGCGTGTTATACGTTAACTTATTAAATATAAAATTTAATAGAAATANAAAAATAAACAAAAATTAAAACTATTACTAGTCTAAAAAATTATGTAATCCAAAAGTAGCGTGTTATACGTTAACTTATTAAATATAAAATTTAATAGAAATACCTACCAAGAAATAAATTTCTGGAAAAGTTCACTATGGAGTTTTGGCGCCATCCCGAGTGAAGCATCACTTGAAGTTTAATTTTAATATTCTATATTAGTTTGTTGTGATGTTTAATATATAAATTTGGTGTTGTTTTGTGTATTAATCGTCAATAATCGTGAACAATACTGAAACATTGGAAAACACTGTGATTAACATAGCAAAGTGACCGTATTTTTTCAAGACAATAGACCTGTGGAATTTTGCCTGGTCAAAGTGGTATTCGTCGGATTGACTTCAAAACTCTCAAGAAGAAATAAAACGTGGCACCGATATTTTATTGTTAACTTGAAGAATAAATATTTGAAGTTATATAATTATAACTTTAAAAATTTATACACTCGACATTGGCAGAAATAGCACAAATTCGCAGCCGGTTGTTACTACGAAAAACAAGAAGAAGAAAAGTTATGATATATTGTTAACACATTTAGTAGGTTTGAAGACACAACCTTACATACAGGCAGACAATACTATTTAGAAAAACTATGTATAACGTGTGAATTCAAAAAGAACGCACGTATTACATTAAAATTATATAATTTCATTGCTATCCATCAATTCTATTTTGCTATTTGATTTCCGTTCCGATACAAAAAGAGTGGTGTTATAAATTTTAAGCCTTTGGTTGGCTGTGTAATTGTATCTGTAGCTATAATTTCTTAAATCGACTCCCGTCTTAAGCAGCCTATATATCGCTTTCGTCTTGTCTTCGCTGCAGTGTGCTGATAGTTTTATAATGTGGAATATGAGATGGCAATTAACGTCGACACACTTCATAATGATAAACACACATTATTTCATTCATTCATTATGATAAATAGCTCTCGCGCCCTTTCTATCTTCGAAGGGGTAGACAGAAGTGGGAACAACGTAAACATAGGTATCGTCCGTAATCATCTGAGAACTTCTATGTCTAAGATTTTTTCATAAATCCGCTTTTTAATCTCATCTGTTGATAGACGACGGAGTAGTTATAGGTAATTTCTTACCGGGATTCGAAATTCGAAAGTTTATGTGATGAGCACACATTTTTATTAATCTATTTATGTATTAATCAATGTGTTCAATTTATCTAGTAACTAAGGCACAGGGATTCCTGTTTACGGTTTAGAACTATGTGTGTGAAATATAATCTTGCGGACACTCCACAAGATTATATTATTATATTATATTATTTATTTTCATTTCATGCACTATACATATAAAAGCAGATTAAATGTCAGGGGCATTCTCTATGATTGGACATATAGGGTACCCAGGAGCTACATTAAGCTATTTTAATAGAAATTTTTAATATATGAAACATCACAATTAACATTAGTTAATTGTGATGATTCATATGTTAAAAACTTCCATTAAAATAGCTGAATGTAGGTATTCATTATTTATTGTCGATATTAATCGACACTGTCGTAGAACAATATCATATCTAAAAAAAAATGGCTACTTTACAGGAGAACAATTTATAGTTTTGTACTCGAATATCTCTGCATATTTTTGTAAGCTAATTGTAAGATATTATTAATTAAATCATTTAGGAAAAAATGCAGATAAATGTAAATCCAAAACTTTAAACTGCTCTCCTGTAAAGTAGTCATTTTGTAGATGTGATATTTGATAGATATGTGATAGATGTTTTATAAGTGTCGATATAAAACAATAAAACATAACTTCAAATATCATTCGGGTTGCCGCCAAAACTCCTTCCATAAACAAAATATTTAAACTACGCGATAATAAGCATAGATAAAGAATAGATATTTACTTTTTTATTTTTATTTTTTTATTTAGAGACTTCTGTAGATGATTAAACAAGCCAGCCTCATTGTTCCCACAAATCATATTTAATTAGTCCTAAGGAGTTTCGGCGGCAATCCGAGTGAAGCATCACTTGAAGTTGTATTTTAATGTTTTATATTAGTTTAATGTCATATTTAATATATAAATTTGGTGTTGTTTTGTGTATTAATTATCAATAATCATGAACAATATTGAAACATTGGAATAAAACTGTGACTAACATAGCAAAGTGACCGTATTTTTTCAAGGCAGTAGACCTGCGGAATTTTGTCTGATCAAAGTGTACCACTTTGATCAGTCGATCAGTGATTGTCGGATTGACTTCAAAATTTCCAAGAAGCAATAAAATTTTATAAATAGCAATAAAATAAATATTTTGTTAACTTGAAAAATATTATATAACTTCACAAAAAGTATATATCACTCGACACTGGCAGAAATGGCACGAATTCGCAGCTGATTGCCACTATGAAAAATAGAAGAAGTAGTATTAATCCTATCGATTTATATCTTTTCCAACAAACTCCAAAAGCATCATCAATACATGATTTAGAAACGCATCTATATCAATGAGGTTGATTTTAATACAACCCAATAAAGTTCCTCTTTTTCTGTCGAGTCTGCCAAGATATTTTTTATAAATTTGCATTCCCATTGACAGTTATGTTGCTTACTTTTTTAAATCGATTTACTAATCGATAAATACTTCATAATAATAATCGACAGATATTTCTGTAACTATACACTACTTTAGCAAATAAATAAATAAAAGCGAATCACAAATGATTCAACGATTAATTTGATGTTAAAATTCCTGATTGTTGACCGTGCGTGATTGAGTTTTACAAACAGGTTGTTTGGGGAGAGCAAAAAGTATGACTTGTTCGGGTACTCTGTCGAATTCTGTTACGTATTTAATGTACTATCCATAGCCACTGGCTTCGCGGCTCGAACGACGGACTCATATAATTATGGTCGAATTTCATAATTAGTTTAAAGCATCCAGTATCTGTGGAGTCACCCTGACTGATCGATTGAGGAATAACGTCATAAGGGATCGGTGTAAGTTGAAGTATGATGTGGTGACAAGGATCGAGAAAGTAATCATTTAGAAGGGATGATCACTTAGAGAGGATGAGTGAGATTCGATTGACGAAACGAATATACCGGGAAAATGTGAATGGAAGTGTCGGAAGAGGGCGCCAAGGGATAATCTATCTTGATCAAATCAACAACTTGTTTCAGAAAGGTCAAGTTCGTAGCACCCTTAATTGTCGAAAGTGTATGAAAAAATGTATGGCTGTGAGGCGAGACACGTGTGTCAGGATCGTAGAATGTGGCGAACTGTGGTCTCTGTCTACCCTTATGGGATACCGGCGTGAGTGTATATATGTATGTTTAATTTAAAGTAATATCCACAGAATAGCCACACTACAAAAGTATTTAATATTATGGTGAAATAAAATGACTGAAATGGACGATATAATGCATACATGAACATTAAAAATAATACACATTATTAGGTAGTCTTGTAAAGAGAAGTAAATTTATCTTGTTTGTGCTACGACTTAACGAAAAGACATTTTTCTCTATGAGCAGGCGGTTTATTGGATAACACGGTCCCCCCACCCCTCCCCAGCGATATGGTAATCTCTGAACAAACAAGCGGAGGCTCGCTAAAGCCTCCGTAATCTGCCGCATCAAAGTACAAACTCCAAACTTTCATTACACCACAATTGAGTTGTATCCTTTTAATATCTCATTTAATATGCTTGAATGGTGAATATAATAAATCCCTACGAATATTGGTGGTAATTCTGCTGTAACAGAACTTAACTAAATTTAGACTTTATCTTTTTCTAATGCCAAAACGAGATAGCTACAATTTTGGCGCTGTCAGTTTCGTTTAGACACGAACTTTAGACGCGATCTCGGAACATGCCGACTAAAGATACGCAAAAAAGCAACATTTTTTTTGTACATTTTGACAGAAATGTAGGTTGGTACTAAGCTAAAAATGTTTGCTATCTCGTTTTGAAGTTTGGCATTAGAAAAAGATAGGGAGAGTTTAAATTTAGTTAGGTTGTGTTATAACAGAATTAGTACCATTGTGAGTTGTTTTCTTTAATAAGTCGTATCCAATAGGAAGTTTAAGATTCACTGATCAACTTCTCCACTCTATTCAGAGATCCTGATTTAGCTGATTTAGCAGCTTTTAATGTTCTCAATACTCCCCTACTTATATATTATCATCAGCCCTTAAAAGTTTGGATATATTACGTTTGAACATGGGCATTCTCCTTAAAAAAGGAGATCTGCCATAATCTCTACTCTTGGCAAGCGTCTCGGAGATCGCAGTAGAATTTAATTGGATAACAAGATGACGCTGCAGCCCGTTATTTCAGTACATCCGTTAACTGATGAAGAGATGGAGTGACGCTATTCTTACGCCGGCGTCACATAGCAAATTCGTCCTTTTTAAGGAGTAGGTCCACTTCCAGCGCTGGACTTCCATAGGCTAATGATTATGACATTGACTAGATAACGAGCATTCAGTTAATTCGCGCATGAGTCTATCTAGCATAAAACATTTTTAATCTATATATTTACTATGGAGTTAAGGTCAGGGAGTACTTAGTCTTTTAGCTTATCCGGCAAATAGACTTAAGTATACGGGTAAGCGATCCCGGGCCCCCGAGCAATTACTGTCTCTTCTTACTCCTTCCGAGATAGTAGTATCCTATATCCTATAGTCCTTCACTTAATTCCATATTCCTTTCTCAAAACACCTTTCCCACCTCATCCTCTTTCCCTTCCTTTCCATTACGCCGTGGAAATGCAATGAGGAACTTTAATACTTTTGAACCTTATTTTTATGTCGTGTCATATTATTGCGGCGTTGTGGTTCGCCACCTGACCCGTCTCATTGCCCACGGAGGCGAAATGTGGGCTGCGGTTAGCCACTTTGCTACATCAAACGATCGTAGTAGATGGAAGGAAGCGGTCTCTGCCTACCCCAATGGGAAACAGGCGTGATTGTATGTATGTAGTATGTACTGTGGTCTCTGCCTACCCTTATGGGATATCGACGTGAGTGTATGTATGTATATACTATGTAGTTTTTGGCGGCAATTCGGGTTGCCACACTCATTTTATTTTAACATAAACATCACTTATTTTATTTTAACGTTTTACATTAGTTTATTGTGGTGTTTAATATATAAATTTGGTGTTATCTTATATATGTATTAATCGTCAAAAAATCGTGAACAATATTGAAACATTGAAATAAAACTGTGACTAACATAACAAAATGACCTTATTTGTGCAAGGCAGTAATTAGACGTACGGAATTTGCCCTGGTCAAAGTGGTATTCGTCGAATAGCTTGAAAAAGTATTACAATATATAACTTCAAAAATGTATACACTCGATGCTGGCATAAATGGCGCGAATTCGCGGCCGATTGCCACTATTAAAAATAGAAGAAGAAACTATACGATATTTTTTTTCGGGCAACACTACTCGTATGTAGTTGAGACGAAACCATTGCATATTTGTAACCGAAAACCAATAAAAGGGTGTACAACTGTCAAGATATTCCAATATGTGGGGGTCACACCGTGGACCCGTAACGCATTCCAACATTTTTCCTTTGTGTAAATGAAAATTTCAACCGAAGATATTAGGCATTCCGCTGTTAGGTTCTCTGATTAGCTGTCCCTTCGCGTATAATAAAATGTGTTTGTAAGTTTGTAGCGTCAGAAGAATATTATTATTTTTATGCAATTTAGCAATTATATTAATAACTAGCTTTTGCCCGCGGCTTCGCCCGCGAGAATGTCGGTTTTCCGCTACATGGGAAATCCCGACACAATCATACATTTATATAAAAAGCCCAAGAACCATTTTTACTTGACCTCTCTCGTACTTAAGCGGCAACTACTAAAACAGGGATCAAGCTGTATCTTCAATTCTACTGAACAGATTTTAATGAAACATGCCGCATTAATTAAGTCGGAATAGTACCTTTCAGACTGTAATAGTTTAATCAAAATCTACCCGTTGATTTTCGTGTGAAGCTCGAACAAACAAACAAACAAATAAACAAACAAACATCGACAGATTCGGTTTCAGAAGTCCTTCATTAGTCGATCTGAGTAGTTTGCTTTTTAATATTTTTAATTTTTGAAAATTTGACATTCAACAATTTTATAATAGTAGAGAAGAGAAGAGATAGATTTTGCTGCGTGGCACCAGCATAATAATAACGGCTCTCCATCTCTTCCAGTGGACGCTCAGAGAACCAGCTAACGGTTGTACCAGGATAGCGGGTAACTACCTTATCCTGTTATTCTATCAAAATCTACCCTATTTCCTGACCTTCCAATATTAATAAATATTGAAAGTTGATAATAAATTAAAAAACGCACATAAAAAGTCTGATTACTGGGTACATTTTGTTTTGTAAGTTTTTGTGTAGGGTGTAATCTCCGGAACTAATGATGCAATTCTAATTTTTTTTTAATTGATAGTAAGCTACATTATTCCTGAATGCGATAGGTTATAAATTATAATTATATCATGCTATTAGCCAAGCTATCCCAATGTTTGTTCAGCAAGTCGGAAAGCAATACGATTACGAAGAGATTATAGCGCACGCGCGGGAGGGGTTTCGAGTGGATAGGAAGTTCACGTAAGCAGAGCAACGGGCAACAGCTAGTAGCTATATAAAGTATTCATATACTATATAAAGATATCATATATTACTCTACTTACCACCACCACTCTACTTACACCACCACGCTACTTACACCACCACTCTACTTACACCACCACTCCACTTACACCACCACTCCACTTACACCACCACTCTACTTACACCACCACTCTACTTATACCAATGTACTTACATATAAGTACATTGGTGGTGTAGAAGTTATAGACACGACTCACGATCGAAAGGTCGCGAGTTCGAACCCGGTCCCGTACCACTGAGTTATTATTTGTAATTCATGTACGGTCTACATTATAGACACTAATGTACTCAACGGAGAAGGAAAACTTCGTGAGGAAACCTGCATGCCCGCATGGGTGTGTGAANTGGGCCAGCGGGGTAGACTATGGCCTACTCCCCCTCCTGGTCAGGGGAGATCCGTGCCCCCGTAGTGGGGACGAATATGGACTGGGGATGATGATGATATATTACTCTATAAAGATAGATGTATATAAAGAATTCAGCGTTTTACTTATTTTTTCTTTAGATTGTCTGTAATTTGTCCAAACTTCCGTATATGCAAAAGCTATTCTCTAAATCAAAGGTTCCCAGACTTTTTTTTTCTCATAGACCACTTTCAAAATTTATCCGGTTCCAGTGGACCCTCTGCAGCTACATTTCTACCATATTCCCAAAACTCGACAAAAAATGTGAAGATTAGATCTAACTATGGAAATTTGCGTGCGCCAACGTAGACCCCCGGAGAGTCTCCTGTGGACCTCTGGGGGGTCCACCTGGACCACTTTGGTAACTAAGGATCTAAACTATTACCTGTTATCAGCCTATATAAATGGCGTAGAGATCAATTTTTGAATTTTGGGATACGAAACAAACATACTCCGACAACGGGAGGAACTTATAAATAGGAATAATAAAAGGACATTTAAAATGAAATTACAACACTAATAATGCAGTATATTCGACTGTGAGATGGTAAACTGGTTGAATTTTTCATTCTTCGACGTGTAAGGTTGAGTGACGATATATCTCTAACTCGATTTGAGTTCCAACAGCGAAGAAAAGGCAACAAAACTCAAGACACGTCTTTAGTTACACAATTTATGTAACTAATTTAAGAAGATGCGAACTGAATTTTATTTAAAAGTTAGTACCTAAAATGTGGAGGTATAGAGAATGCTTTAGCATTAAGTCCGCTTTCACATATGTTGTATAAAGTTTAAATTAAAACTTTCAATTTTTGGAGCAAATTTTCCTGTTTCAACATTATTTAAGCCGGTGAATGAATATAATATGTTTGCAAATAATTGCAAATGTTCCACATACTCTGTTTTGCAACATAGTTCATAATCTTGTGTGATCTCGCTTACCTCATTGGATAGGCAAATTTTGCCGATCGAATGTGGCCACATCGTAGTCTAAAGGCAAATTTTATGTAACTTTTAGACAGTGGAACGTCTAGAAACTACTGCACTTGAGGACGCTCACACTGGACTGTTTTATACCACATAACTTTATCCTAGGCTGGTCTATGTTACTTAGGATACCGTAACTTGCTATCGGTAAAAAAATTTTTAAAATTGGTCCTGTATTAACACATTCGGGTCAATTTACATCCATTCATGGAAGACCCTGTCGGTATTGATCAAATTCTAGATATTTTTTTAATTATTATTTAAGATATTTTTTTTACTATTTAGTATTTTACCCATTTAGTAATTTTACTATTAGTTTACTATTTAGTATTTTACTATTTAATATTTTACGCATTTTTAAAGAGCGTGTCTTTTAAAATTGTTCTTGGAGATGGCAGTAGATTTTGGTTGAATAATAGGATAATACTACTGCCTGTTATCCTGGTGCAGCTGGTTCTCAGAGCATCCACGGAGAGAGATGGAGTGACGCTATTATTACGTTGGCGCCACACGCGCCGACGGATTTGCCAGGCAGCAGCATTGTCCGTTATTCAATGAAAATCTAGTGCGATCTCGTAGACACTTGCTAAGCGTGGCCACGTGCCTATGACCAACAGTGGACTTCCATGGACATATATACAGTCACGTCTTTGCGTGGGAATCGAACCCCGGTCTCCCGCGTGGATACTGATCACTATACTACTGAAAAATTGGGGTCATCCCATCATCATCCCCAGTCCATATCATCCCCATTACAGGGGCACGGACCTCCCTTGGTCAGGAGGGGGATTAGGCCGTAGTCTACCGCGCTGGCCTAGTGCGGGTTGGTAGACTTCACACACCCA
>WUAW01008651.1:49419-59799 GCA_017165845.1 Thaumetopoea pityocampa
CCCGCGACACAGGAATTAATCCTAATGCGGGAGGTGTCTTATAAAAAAAAATCAGTCAGGACAAATGATTATACTATATGTGCAGACTGTCGATAGTTTACCGAGCGCGACGCCGGAGCGCGGCCGCAGGGGCCAGCGGTCACATACGTGCACTCCAAACGCGCACCGCGATGTCTGGCACTACATATAGCGAGTAACAATTCCATAATTATATTGTTATTATCATTCGTTATATTAAGATTGACTATTGATCGGTGCAGTGGACAGTGGACCCTGCTTTCTGTGCCAAGGAGTCCCGGGTTCGAACTCTGGTAGGGTCAAACATTTGTGTGAGGAGCACAAATGTTTGTTCTGAGTCATGAACGTATTTATCTATTTATGTCATCATCATCATCATCATTTCAGCCCGTAGCTGTCCACTGCTGAACATAGGCCTCTCCAATCGAATTCCAGCGCGACCGGTCCACAGCCACCTGCATCCAGCGAGACCCAGCGCTCCTCACCAGGTCGTCGGTCCATCTCGCAGGCGGCCGTCCCACACTGCGCCTGCTCTTGCTTCTATTTATGTACTATATATTATTATTTATCTATATAAGTGTGTATGTCGTCGTCTCGTACCCAAGACACATGGAATCCTAGTTTGGTGCTAGCTCAATGTGTGTGAAAGTGTCCAGATTATTATTATTTCATTGGATATTAAAATAAGCCGGCACTAAGGATGTAAAAGGAGAGTTGATGGATGAACACCGGAGTGGGTCGGTGGTGCGCAGGCGGCGGGTGGGCGGGGCGTGGTCAATAAGAGCATACACCGTACCAGTAACAATCGTTTATTCATCATCGGTGGCGAGGGTACAGGAATGTTTTATCGTTTGTATTTACAGTAATAGGTTAATTATAACACACTCACCGCCGGGCGGAATGAGGTGCCCGCGCGAATATAACCGGACACATTTGACGAATTTACTGGGGCTTGGAGGAGAGCTCATAAAAACAAATTAAAACTGATATATTTACATACATCAAACAGCAACGTATTGATCCCCTTGTAATGAATTCAGACCATTTATAACGTGTTATAAATTTATAATATTGTAAATGTAAATCACGGTAGCTAAATTTTTTTTTTGTTAAATTTAGTTCACATCAGGCAGGCAGTGAACGTGTTAATGTTACTCATCAAAAAGTAGTTTCCTAATGTGCGAGCGTGACAATAATATAAAAATAACGAACTTTTTTTATCATACACACGCACGCACGTGCACACACCATCACCACGGCGACGCGCAGTGCGCCGACACCTCTACCCGACCACGCGTCTGTGGGCACGCGCGCGCCGGCCGCACGCCGCTCCCACCGAAGAAGCGCACGAATCCGCCGCGTGTCCTTTGTTCTCAGTATTTTACAGATTACCGATAGTAGACGAGGCTCCAAATGAACGCTATTGTGTACACAATGCGTGCGATTTTAAGCACTATGTTTTAAGCAGTAGCTTTCAAATTAAACTATTCAATCCTTTAAAGTCTCTGTAAATGTGTGTACGTCAACTGCAGACTTTTTGTCGTGAGTTTTGTACTAGACGTCGCATCTATGTAGATATATATCTGTTGGTCTAATATACAGATATTAGATCAATAGTTACTGACTATTGGTCTAATATACAGGATATGAGATCAATGGCCGATCAAAACCTTCGCGGTCGACGACTTTTTTGGTGATGTGGCTGGTCGACGCGTTTTTCGCAAACGTGTCGGACTTTCTAACAACTTGTAGTTATCGTTTCTAACACTTCATGTTCAACTGTTTGTGTTTTTATTGTTTCTAACAATTGAACACCATGCCTGAGTGTTCGTTCTACGTTCTATCGCTTGAAGCTAACGAAATCTAAGATAGACACCGATTGTCGCCGCTCAGACGCCATCCGACCTGCGGCGCGTATCGCCGTGGCGCCCGGGCGGCGCCTTCCGACCGCCGAGGGATATCACACGCGATGTCGTGTACGGCCCGAGAGCACCTCGTGCGCCGCGCACTCGCCGCACGACCAACACTCGGATACTAACGGTATCACGAGTGTTAGGTGATGCGCGTCCGGACCACAGTTGGTCGTGGGGTGTGCGGCTAGCGATTACAACGCCGCCGCGACACCACGTGAATAATACAGGATATTTCAATAAAAAATTGTTTCCTCAGAGATGGCCTGATTGTCTAGACGGAGTCGGAACCTAAATCATTATCTAAACTCAAACCTTCAACCGTTCAATGTCACAGCCGTTTCTGTGCAAGCGGTTACATTATTGTACATTATTATGTGGTATTAACGATGGCCCCCGTCGCTCTAATGACGGCCGGCGCGTGCGCTCAGTAGAAGTCGTCGCGGCGTGGGCGCGAAGCCGCGCTGTTCTTGACCTGGTGCTGCGCGAGGTACATGTCGGCGATCTGCTGCGCCGACGTCGCCTGCTCCGGGGACTTGTCCGTGCGCACACGGACGAACCTGCGCCGGATACCGTCTGTCAGCACAGTCACTCGTGATGCGCATCGAAATGAGGCAGCGTCTAATTCTCGAGCACAAGGCTCAAGAATTAGACGATGCTCGCGCTCACCGGTGAGGCGAGGCCCGCGGCCGTGGGTGGCACGAGCGACGGGCGCTCACGCGAACAGCGCGACGACTGTAGTAGTGAGCGGCTTATAATTCGTACATCTAACGATATAAGTACCGGCGACAATGTGACAGTGAAGACACCGCCGGCACCTGGGCGGCGCCGGGACATGACGGACCTCGCCCGTGACAGTCCCGGACACTACAGTTACAACTATTATTAAAAACCGTTGGTTAAGCCCTGTTCAAAGCACCCCGCGGAGGAGGGCGACGCGTACCTGGGGAAGCGCAGCGAGATGCCCTTGTCGGGGTCGACGAGCCCGATGGCGGCGCGGTGCGCGGGCGACAGCGACAGGTCGGCGGCTCGCACCTCCCACACGCACGCCGCGTCGAACCACACGTCGGCCGCGTGCGCGCGCTCGAACCTGTGCGCATGCGCTACGGTCACCCGCCGCCGGCCCGTCCATCGTGCGCCGCAGGCTCTCTCGGTCACAGCTATCTGACCGTGCGACTGCGGCGCCTTGCAGATCGTCACCATGCCTTATGGAACTATCTTTTGTACAAAGATGGTCGCGGGGAGACGACGAATGAGCTGAAGCGCATATTTGGTGGTGGGGTCTGTCACAAGGGGGAAAGTGTACACGGACAAGGACAAGTAAATAACTTATAGGGGGCGGAGGCACGGGGCGGAGGCCCGCCGCGGGCGCGCGCCCGGCCCGCGCCAGGACGCACGGGTGTCGCCGACCAACCGCTGCGCCGAATAAATTTCACGCCGCTGGAACTGCTCTCGGGTCGCAGTGAACAATGGCTCGCAACCCAAATAAGTTCCACTGGTCACGCGCGCACGCGGCGCTCCCCCGCAATACGCACGCGCACGCGCACGGGACGCACCGCAGCTAGCCGACTGAATTCTGATTTTAAATATTCATATATATTGACGTTTCCTCACTGCTACGCGTTATAAAGTTACAACTGTCCAATTGCACAGGACCCATCACTAATTGTCAGAGGTTTGAAGGATGTTATTGATAGTGACCCGCGCTCCGCGGTGGGGACTACGGAGCACGTGTCGCTCCCTTGGTCAACCGACACAAGTGTGACAACTAACAGTGGTGCGACGGGCTCGCGTGACTCCGCAGCCAGCGCGCCGCGCCCGCCGGCCCCACCTGTAATAACTCTTGGGCGCGTCGACGACGTGCTCGCCGAGCGCGGCGCTGAGCGCGGCGAGGTCCCCGTCGGTGAAGCCGGTGCCGATCTTGCACAGCGACTGGTACTCGTCGGCGTGCGGGTCGTAGCACGCCAGCAGGAACCCGCCGTACACGCCGGCGCGCTTGCCGCGCCCCCGGTACGCGCCCAGCACCACCGCGTCCACGGTGTCGCCCACGCCCTCCAGGTAGTCTTTCTTCAACTACAATCAGGAGTCACAAAATGTTCTACTTAGAGACGCGCACGCACGCATACACAATCATCAATCTAACCCCAAACTAGACCCGTGTCGTGGGCACTGAACTGTAAGAGATACACATGCGCCGGCGGTACACGGACGTACGGGCGCCGTGCTCGCCACACACGGTGCGCACGCGCCGAATAAAACTGCTCGTGTTTGAACATTTATAATTATAATAGTATTCCTGGTCCACATTTTATTCGCTGCGATGACGAAAACTGGAGATGCAACAATAAAAACACACTTTTAAAAGCGAATGACAGTACAAATATAATTTTATGGCGGTACTACAAGTGCGTGAAGCGGGACATCCGCGCGAGCGAGCCCGTGGACAACGGTTAGTGAAACGTGATAACACCCAACACGAGTGTAATCCGAAAAAGCACCGACGTCGCCGACGTGAAGCAGCACCGTGCGGGCCGTACACTCGTGGCTTGTGGGTCAAGGTAACCAGTTATGTGTACTTCGAGACCGTTGTGTGCCTCGGATGAGTTGTGTGTACCTTGAGCCAATTATGCGAGCGTCGCGCGATGTCGTACTGCGCGTTCTCTCCGTGCAAGGTCTTGACCATGAGTCCTTCGCAGGAGCCGCGCACCGCCTCGTCCAGGAACTGTTGCACCTCTTCCACGCTACTGCAGTCGCGGCTCGTCGCGAACTGCCACTCGCCTGCCAACGCGCATATCATCATCAACATAATATACGCCACGAGTTATCCTTGAGGGTCAGAAGTTTTGGCTTGGTGTCGAATAATGATGGAGCGTGGTGTTGGGGCAGCAAATAGACTAACTTCTAACTTATAAACACGGTGGCCACGTCTATATTGAATATCAACTTTAAATAGTATACGACCCATTCGTATCGCCTCTGTCAAACATAGACCACAACACTAATAAAATGTGATAGAATATTTGCAAACTCGTCCGCATTATGCACGCACGCACGCACGCACGCACGCACGCACGCACACCCATTTAGGTGAAATCCTCAGCGTCACTATTTCGAATGACTAACATAGTAAGGATATGTTATATATTTTTGTTACTAGCAGCACACATACATAATTATTATTATAGAATATTTTTATAACTTATTCACTTTTCGGGGGTAGGTACTAGTACAAATAGAATATAAGATCAATGGCGGGTATGTCGGTGTTATCGGAGTCACCAGAACTGTTAGACAATAGCAGTGGTGACGTCATTTCCACTATTCAAGGGAACGTGATACACACCTCTGTGTCTTAATTGAGAAGTTTTTATTAAATTATGACCTGGCAATCCCATATAGAACATGTTATTGATGTAGCTTCGAGATTTAAAGATTCGAGAAATTTCGAATCGAGACACGCCTCCGCCGGTGTGAGGATATATACTGAGCGGCGCCCGCGCGTCGCTCCTCTCCTCGTTCGAACCCAGCCGAGAACTGCCAGATTCTAGTGCTTATTATTACTTTCGATCCTCAAGGAATTTAATCCGGGGAACTCAGTCGGAGGTTTCGTATTTGAGTACTGACCCGCCGCGGACTCAAGCTCGAATCTGTTGTCGGTATCCGTCGCCTGGCCTGCGAGCGGCCGTCGAAGTCTCCAGAGCACGTTTGGCGGAACCGAGAACCTATATAAGTCAGCATCGAATTGTTAGGGGGCTTCCAAGGTAACATTTTTCTCCGTGACCGCTAGCGANATTTAATCCGGGGAACTCAGTCGGAGGTTTCGTATTTGAGTACTGACCCGCCGCGGACTCAAGCTCGAATCCATTATCGCTATCCGTCGCCTGGCCTGCGAGCGGCCGTCGAAGTCTCCAGAGCACGTTTGCCGGAACCGAGAACCTATATAAATCAGCATCGAATTGTTAGGGGGCTTCCAAGGTAACATTTTTCTCCGAGACCGCTAGCGGACGGGCACCGAACCCCGACCTTGTTTTTATTGAATACAATTGACTTGTGGCGGAGGTGAGTTTTCTTTTATCGCGCCACCTTCACGTCGCGGGGTACCTTCGACGACGTTGAAGTGTTCCCGCAGCAGGAGGCGGCGGCGCGCGAGCGGCTCGCGCACCAGCGGCTCCCCGTTCAGGTACAGCAGGTCGAACACGAACACGCACACCTGCACCTTGATGTCCGCCTCGGCCGCGTCCTTGCGTTTACGTGTGGACAGGACCTGCGCGCACGCGCCGGTATCAGTGCGGGACACGCCCACCGGCCACAGGGTGGTCATTTCAAATGGGACAAGGACAAAGAACCGTAAGGATAGTTCGAATGGCAATCACAGATTTTTAATAAATGTAGGAAAATAGTAATTTTTAAAATACTCTGCCTGCCGTTCGTTCACATTTCTTATGAAAATAGAGTCTCCACGGGGTCCACGTGCACTGAAAAAGTTCAATTTACAAAATTGTCATTTAAAAAAATAGTAAAAATATATAGCACAAAAGAGAAATGTGACGTTATCATCAGATTGAGGGTTGTAATAGATGTGTTTCGTGATACCGTGCGGAGACTGCTCGCGCAGTCGTGCACGAATATATTGTGTTATTAGTCAGCCGATAGCGGTCAAATGAACGGCGCAATTGACGTAATTTCCACAATCGGAGACCATATTATAGACTGCAGTAGATCTTCTTTGCCTCGTTGAACACCGCTGCTACCTATACCCGGTGTACCTATACCCGGTGTTCTGGAGGCCTGTCAAACTTAGAGATCACGGCGTGTACCCTTTTATACCGTCCCGCTGTGACTCCACCCCTGATGGTGCTCACCCGAGGCGCCATCCGCATGTCGTCTCACCTGGAAGGGCAGTATTTGCTTGGCGGTGGGGTCGTACGCGACCGCCTCGCAGTCCAGCACGCAGCTAGCGACGGAGGCCTTGAGCAGCGCGGGCAGCCGCCGGACCACGTCCGGGTACTTGCTGTAACACAACCGCACGCGCCGCTGTACATACACTCGGGTGCTCGTCGGCTGACTCGCGACTGTACTAACGATTAACTATTTAAAATGATAATATGATATAATTCTGTAAAACTATAAATACTGAAATATCATCATCATCACCAGCCCTCGGAAGTCCATCGATGGGCATGGACACCTTCGCGAGGGGTAATTTTTTTTGTTTCTATTATTGAGTAGTGACGAAAATAACGACCATGTACCACCCAACATATAAATGTATTTACAATGTCAGCAGGATGTCAACAATACAGACTGAAAGCGATGCGTTCGTCGGCGCCGTCACACACGGAGCGCCCGCCCCGGCACCGGCACCGACTGCGCCCCAAGCTGCGGCGCGCCGGCGGCTGCCAGTACCCAACCCTAGTTTGGCTCCGCTGGTGTTATTACAGTTAGATTGAAAATAAACTTCTTATATTAAACACATAACACTTATACAATTGACATAAATAATCGAGTTAAATCTGGTAAATTACCTTTTGTTTCCGCAACAATGAGGACGGTCAGTTTATCGTTTTAAATGGTATTAACATTAAATGATTAATTTAATTCGGCTTATGTATCATTTCGCCGCCAACAAGCGAGCGCGTGCGTTAGCGCAATATTAGAGGCAGTTTTATAGAATTAAGATTGCTAAAAGCGTCTTAAGTGAAAAGCATGTGACTTTTAAAAAATTACACTTTAAACAAGTACGACATTAAGTGTTGTCAATACTAAGCCATCAGTTATGCGGAGACCATCCCACTATCAGTTATGCGGAGGGGGCTATGGAAATGACATAAGTCAGCGGTTAGTGATCTGAACCCGTGTCAAAGTCGCCAGTGCCATCCCGAGCCAGTCGGCGCCGCGACTGACCTGGTGTTGTCCTCCTGGTTGCGGCTGAAGACGGCGGCGCGCGCCAGGTCGGCGTCGCCGTCGCCGGGCACGTGTATCTGCGCGCGCTCCCCGTCGTACTTCCACTCGCACGTGAACTGCTCGCTCTCGAACCTGCGCCGGCGGCGCGCGCCACACACACACACAAATTATTTATTTTGAAGTTTACACGACACGCATGGAGGCGGACCCGGTCCCCCCTCCGGGGCAGCTTAGTAGTGTTACCGCGCACTAACACCATCTAGCAAGCCGCGGTGCAACTACGCAGTTGACATACGATTTTAAGAAGCCGAGCAAGAATCCTTACAGAAAAAAATTATACAATACGTAACGCAATCCGCAATACGTATTATAAAATTATTAATAAACGCTATAAAAAATGAGAAAAATATACAAATTTATTAAAAACTGAAGCGCCCATACCCGGACAGGTAGCACTGACAACAAGGCAAGTGCGGTGATACACAATGACGTCATGTGAACAGCGGCGTGCTTCCGCGTTCATAATACGCGCAGCCGAAGACTGGAATAGTCTTCACGTGTCAGTGTTTCCGTCCGATTATAGTGTAGGTGACTTTAACACAAGAGTAGATAGGTTTTATTACGGTTTACCACTCTGGGTTACATCGCCACTTACCATCGGGTGGGACTGTAGCCAAGTACTGGCTTATATTTGGTAAAAAAAACGCGCGCAGCAGTCCGTCAGCACTGAGGTGGCCTCACCTCACGTCAGCTATCGGCACGCCGGACGCATTAATACCACCGATGGAGACTGTGAGCAGCGTCCGATGTTTTAACACAATTACAAGTTACAATGTACACACATTGGTGGCGTAGTGGTTATAGACACGACTCACGATCGAAAGGTCGCGGGTTCGATTCCGGTTCCATACCACTGAGTTACTTCTAATTCATGTACAGTCTGCATTCTATACACAAATATACATAATGGAGAAGGAAAACTATTTGAGGAAACCAGCATACCCGCATGGGTGTATATAGTCTACCAACTCGCACTAGGCCAACGTGGTAGACTACGATTTAATCCCCCTCCCGATCAGGGGAGGTCCGTGCCCCTGTAGTGGAAACGATATGGACTGGGGATGTCGATGGACGGTGATAAGATCCCAGATGAATCCAAGTTGCTGCAAGAGGGTAGTTTCATGAATAAACAACTTGGTCTACCCTAAATTTTGCTAGTTTAAGAATTATTTCATATCTTATTAGGTACGAATGAAAACCTAACGAGTGATTTTCGCTCTATCAAGAGTAAGACGTCACTTGCGTGGGGTGTTCTCAAATTAAATAAATGTCGTCCTTTCAGGCGCACCGCGGGTCCACCGCCGGTCCCGCGGTGTGTTCTCAACCGACACTTGCGGCAACCACAGGCATTATATCTCTCATACCTATAAGCGTCGTATTCATTGTAAACATTAGTTGATCAACAGCCACAAAGTTGTTGGATACATTATTTAAATAATTTCTGATTATATATAATTTTCAGAAATTATAATTAAAAAATAATTTCTAATTATAATTTCTGATTGAAAGAGTTCTATTAACTGCATTATTTTATCATTACCCCACAGTGCCGCTGTGTTTATGAACTGGTCGCAATCGCGTCCGCACGCGACACCGGTACTCGCTAAACTGATGTTTTGTGAACACGTCAGCACGCAGTGATCAACGTGAAGTGTCACTGTCATTTGCCGACCCCGCACAGCGCCTTCACCGTAGAGCCGTTGGGCGTACCTGTCGAAGACCTCGGAAACGCCCTTGGTGGGGTGCGCGAGCATGGGTTTGAGCGGCACGCCGGGCGTGAGGCGGCAGTGCAGCGGCAGCGCCGCGACGCCGTGCTGCAGCAGCACGGGGATGACGCGCTCGTAGTTGGGGCACTCGCAGTACGTGCTCTTTATGGTGTGCGCGTGCTCGTCCACGCGCGCCTGCGCGCACGCCGACCAGACACAGACGAGTGTGCAGTTGTTTATGAGTGGGTGTGGGTTGGTTACAACATAGATCTATTTAAACGCCGGAATCGACTCAGGTCTGTAGAACCCTTACACTAACCCGAGCCGCGGAGACGAGTGGGTGTGTGTAACATCTTACTCTGTAGCACACAGGGTCAGGAATCATAAACACATACTCGTACACACACACGACGATCGATCGACAAAGTGGCAGTAACCCTGCTCTTTGTGCCAATGTCCTGGGACCGATTCCCGCCAGAGAGAACTTTGTGTGATGAACATAAATATTTGTATCTGAGTTGTGGAGGTATTTATCTATTTATATATCTATATAAGTATGTATATCGTTGTTTAGTACCCAAGATACCGGGAATTCTAGTTTGGGACTAGGTCAATGTGTGCTAGTTGCTAAAATATTATTATTATAGACACACGTGCGCGCACGCAAGCGCACACGTTCATTGTGTGACACAGAACAGTGCGTTCATCTGTGGGGCGTGTTTGGTGGCTGTGCGCGGGCTGCAGCGGACGCCGGCCGCGGTCGGTACATTAATATATATATA
>WUAW01008653.1:31436-55900 GCA_017165845.1 Thaumetopoea pityocampa
TATATATATATATATATATATATATATATATATATATATATATATATATATAGGGTCAGTGTTAATTGGAGAATAGAGCAGTTTCTAAAATTGGACTTCACAAATTCCAAAATTGTATCAGTTTACAATTTTGGGACTTGTGACAGCGATACCGTGTTCTTAAAAGTGTACATGTCATACCTTTATCTGGAATATTAAAAGCTTACTGATATTATGCGGTAATAGAATAAAATAATTCTATCTCTCTAGTCGATCTGTGCTCTCAAGTGGCTTTATTTCTATTAAGTGCGAAACGCAGCCGAATACAATATACCAATATACAACATACCCTTCAATTATCATCATCAGCAAAGAATATTTTTGTACTATATAAAAATTGTTCAAAAGTATTAAATAAAACAAGAAATATTTTAGATCTTGCCATTAACGCAAGTGTCTATGCAATTTTTCTACCATTTTTAACTCTAACTATTGCGTATCATTCAGATAAGCATCGTTTCATACTGTTATTATCGTAAACTTCCACTCTTTGGAACTAAAATATTATATTCTTTATTATTATTAGTCGACTGCCGGTAAATGAACTCATTATTGTACAATTCGATGCGTAGATTAGCATCGCGTCCGTAATAAGTCAACTACTTAATTAACTACTTACCGCTACTAAGAGCAAGATAACGTCAAGATGCTTCAGACAGATATGGTCTTTATATCACAAATTGGCCGTAAAACAAACAAAAACAAGTTCAAAATACCGAAACGAAACGACATCACAAACATCGAGATGAACAAACCCTAAAAGAACCATGCAGGTAACATTTCCGAAAATCGTATAATATTGTACACCAATCCCACATATATTATTTTATTCATTGTATTATTTCCGAAAATTCTATTATCCGCTAGGGGGACTACAATAACACCTACCTGCGCTCAGGTATTTTTGTATAATAAACATGAACTCCCACTGCTTTTGTCGAATTTACCTGTCGAGGCGAGGGAGTGCAAACACCACCGAATACGGCGAACACCTACGAACACACCAAAATACTTGACCCCTCTTTCTTTTCAACACATACCAACATCGCCTTGTGCGAGAGAAATGCAAAATGATTCTTAAATCCCCGACGCCTCACAATCATGCTGGTATAAATATTGGATTATACTTAGGTGCAATTCTTCTGTATGTCATAATAGCTTCGATTACCGTACGTGATGCCATTACAATACGTATTGTACAGATAATTTTCTTTGGACTTTTCGATTTCTTTTAGATTACAGCCCCGGTACGGTCGTGAATTCGATTTGATGCGGGATTTTTTACGCCTGCTTGCCTTACAGATGTGTTTTTATTTAATAATTTTTTCTTGTATTGTATTCGCTTATTAAATGTTGCACGATTTAGATACTAGTTGAGGCCTAAGTTTTTCATTACATTATAATTTGATTTTGTATTGTGATATTTGTATTTACCTTTTCCAAGAGGTTTTTTTTGGCCCCAAAACAGCGACTAATAAAATATTGATCCTGTCATAACTATATAAATCAATTGCATTTAAAGAGAGATTTTGTGGACATGTGACATCAACTACCTTTACATGTTCTCAGTATCAATTCATTTCAAATGTTAACCAATATAACAAAATAGCCATAAAATCGTACTTTTTAGCCGTATTAAATGAACGCTGCTTAATGAGGCGGATCGTCAAGATTTCTTTCAATGGCATCTAGAAAAAATCAATAGCGGTGATTTCCGTTGTGGTCGGTGCTCGTTTCAAATGGTTCCGGCACATAACTTACCTTGTAGTGGTTAATACAAATACGTCAATTTCTCTCACTGTGCAAATCTGAGTTAAGATCTTAATTAACTTTAAAAATGTCGATGAAACGAATCTAATTAGTTAGACTAGATCGGAGGTTCCCAGAATTTTTCTCTCATAGACCACAGAATTTAGCTGGTTTCGGTGGACCCCCTGCAACTACATTTCTACCATATTCCCAAAACTCGACAAAAAATGTGAATGAATGTAAAGATTAGGTCTAACTGTGGAAATTTGCGTACGTCAACGTAGATCCCCGTCGAGTCTCCCGTGGGACCCCTGGGGGTCCACCTGAACCATTTTGGGAACTAAGGGACTATGAATGCATCATTGTTATGATAAAAAAAGAATGAAATATATACAAATTACTGTTAGTAAAATAAAAGAACTAAAAAATAATAAAATATAAACAAAAAAAAATAAATAGAAAAAGTTTATCAATCTCTATGTAAAACATGTAGCTTAATAAACCTACCCATACAACTTTTCCGCAAACACCCACAATACGTTGTTGCGCCAACACTCACTCTGCGTGGTACCGATGCGACTTTCGCATTATCGCAAATTAGTCACCTGTGTGTGCATCCGCAAACATTCTTGATTCACTACTGTACAACGGAAACCCCAACAAACGCCTTGAAGGCATTGTGTTCTTAAATGCGCAAGGTATTGTCTGCTATTACACATTCTAAATTTGTAAGAACTTTTGTCACAATTTTAATTAAATAGTAGTCTAATAATCATGTCACCTTGACTGATGTCTCTATGTCGTCTCGGTTTCGACGCCAAGATTTTATCTTACCAGATATCAGATTTCATTTGGTTATTAACCGGTTCTTAATATTTGATCAAAATACCTAATTTATATGTCTAATTTTAAAAATATAGCTTATGAAATCAATTTAGCATCTATTTTATTATTTTCCGTGAAATCCTAACTTTTGTTTAACGTTTAAGATAGCTTAAATATTGAGTCCACTTACAAGTCGGGAGTCACCACATTTCCCCCTATTCTTTCTGTACTCTGTGCTCATCCGACATCCTGACTGCAGCACAGTGCACCGTTACCAATCCCAAGGTCTATATTTAACCAACAACGCGTTCTTGTCCCGGCGCGTCCGTTTCCGTCCGCCATACTGCTCCTTATGTCGAAACAGACCGTTTCTGTGAATACTTACCATTTTATAGTTCGGTGTGTCTCTAAAGTATGGATGAATGTTTATATTAAAATCATGGTGTCATTTTATGTAATACAGGTTTTCGTTTTTGGATTTTGTGAGAAGGTAATGGTTTTGTAGGTTTATGTTGCGTTAACTTATAGTTGAATATGGTAATTTTAATTGACTTTTTTAATTCATAATAATAATTCAATGGTTAAATAACATAAACTATTATGTGTATTTATGCCACAAATTAATGTGTTAACGTTTATTGTAGTAAAAGTAATTAAATAAGCATAGTAAAGTAAATAAGCACATTTAAAGGTCCAAGGAACAGCTCCAATTTCTATAAATTCTGTAAACAAACATTCGTAGTGATCTTCATTTGATTTGTTCATCATCACGTGCCCGAGGATACTGACTTGTCTTTTAATAATAAAAATCCATAGGCTATTAAAAAGTATTTAACAGAATGCATGTCTGTACTTCTTCATAAATATTGAAAGTTATCCTAGCTTCGTACATTTCAGTCGAACTACGAACTCTAACTTCCAACTTTTAATAACACCTTCGATTATAAATAATTTAATAATCTCCGATGTCCGCCAGACGGCACATGTGATAGCAAATTAAAATTTATAACGCCGTTAACCACTCAACAGTTTTAACGACTGCTTACTACAAATCCTTATATTAATTTAGCCTTGCGAGTATATTTAGATGGTTAGCGTCTCTTAATGACTTACATGCATGAATATAAAAAAAATGATTGTGGCCTTATGACAAGATCCATCTAGGCTAGTCATATTTCCATTTTAATAATTGATTATAAGAAACTAGGGTATTGTTAAATATGTTACATTAAAAAATAAGATTTATTTCTTCAAATTTTATGGATAAAAATTTGAACAAATAGGGGTCCTCCTAGTAGATAAAGTAATTTTTATGTGGATTGCGTGCGTGCGTGCGTTTTATACGCATGTAATAGATAAATAATAGTTGTGATGACATTATTATAGTATATATTGAAATTTAGAGAATCGTCTCAGTAGCCGTGTATGTTAAAGTGTTAATCTATTTGGTCACAATTTTTTTACATTTTCGATAGTTATGAATGTTGATCATTTTATTAATGTGATAATAAAGGATACGTTTATACACACACACAGTACATTTACATTATTTTCATACAAATGTAACGCACACTTGTATGAAAACTATGTAAGTATATACACTCACGCTAATATCCCATAGGGGTAGGCAGAGATATCAGTTTGCCACATATGACGACTCTGACTCATCTCTCACGCTTCATTCACATTTTTTTTTATTAATTTTTGTCAATTAAGAATGCTACAAACTTGACTCTATTGAAACAAGTTGTTGATTTTATCAAGGAAAATTTTCTTGAGCGTCGTCTTTCATCACTTCCGCACACATTTGACCGGTATATTCGTTTTGTCGTTCGAATCTCATTCATCCTTTCTAAATGACCAATCCATTGCAGCATTCCTTTCTCAATCCTTGTCATCACATCACACTTACATCCGTTATTACGCTATTTCTCAGTTGGTAAATTAGACTGACTTCACAGATACTCCTTATATGGTAACACTGGCTTTTGCCTATAGCTCTGCCCGCATGAATGTCGTTATTTCGCTACATGGGAAATCCCGAAATAATCATAGTAGATTTATATAAAGGCTTTATAACCACTTTATTTGAGCTCTCGTACCTTAACGGTGGCTACTAAAACAGGGATCAATCTATATCTTTAATTTTACTGGATCGATTTTGATGAAACATGCCGCAGTAATTAAGTCAGATTAGTACCTTTAAAACTGTAATAGTATAATAATTAAAATCTACCAGCTGGTTTTTGCGTGTAGCTCGAACAAACAAACATAGACGAATTTGATCTCAAGCCCTTAATTAATTGATCTGAGTAGTTTTTTTTTTTAATATTTGTGATTTATAAAATTTGTTATTTAACAATTTTATAATAGTATAGATGAAAAATCCTTACGTATAAATTTTGCAAAAAACAATTCGTAGTTTAATTCGTGATGATAATTAATTACAACTGTTAGGTGAGTTACGATGATTAGTATGAAAATTAGAGGCTTAACATGCGATTATCTGTGACTTTGAAAAACAAATCAAATGTGAAAAGATTATCAGAAAACTGAACGTTGAATTGAACAAGAAAACGTGTGTTGCTTGACTTAAAAAACGTGATGGAAATTTATGTATTCTATATAATAATTTCCAGAACATAGCGATCTGGAAATATTGTTACTTTATACGTCATTTTTTGCACAATTGAAACATTATGTCTTTTAGTTATATATCTTTTAGGTATATGTAGTTGAGATTTCTCCATGTCTCCGGCCACTTTCAACCTACTACTAGTTACTCGGATAAGACAGCTGTGAACGCATAACCTCGAAGGGAACGGGTTTATTCAATTATCGATTCAGTACTCGATCACCTGTTAGTGATGCGATCAATAATGCAGATAAGACTATAGACATAACGTTTATGATGGCAAATGTCACAGTATTATGATTGAAACTCATCTGCAATTCAATACATTATATCATGGTTAGGTGTCGTGCACATGACTTAATACTTGTGAAATATTTGTCAAATAAACGTTGATTTTATAAATTAATCAATATCATTTAGTAGCCGCCGTTAAGGTACGAGAGCTCAAGTTCAAGTGGTTATAAAGCTTTTTATATAAATCTACTGTAATGGATTTCCCATGTAGCGACATTCATACGGGCAGAGCCGTAGGCAAAAGCCAGTATTACTATATAAGGAATATCTGTGAAGACACCCTGATTTACCAACTGAGAAATACATTGCATAACTAAATTCATTCTTAAAAGTAGACCACAATTTATTTTTAAAACTCAGTTGATGTTTACCAATATATCGCTCATCCAATAGAATAATGATGAATTGCAAAAAAGTTAAAATTTTATTTTGTGTTTAATTTGGATGATTTTTTGTTAAATATGCATTTTTTTCGAGAATGCTCTTTATTATTATTAATCTATAAATAAATTATGAAAAATCACGATAATTGATATGTTTTACAAAATGGGTATAATCCAATTTTAAACTGAAACGCTTCTTCTGATAAATTGCAAAAATGTTATTACGTCATTGTTCTAATGGATAAGCGATATATCATATGACCATTAATACCCACACTCGATGGAGTAATGATAGATGAAGTGATATATACCGACCCTCAAGGATCGACAACGATTTCACTACAGTTAAACATTTAAATCATTCAAAGTAGGTAAATAGCACTATATCAGTAGTTTTCACATTTGAAGTTAATCAATTTACAAAATTCAATATTAGCTATTAAGCTAAATCTACCCGAAAAAGAAAACGTGGCGACTAATATATAAGACAAAAAAGTTTGGAGAATTCTACTTCAGTAGAATTCCTTTAAATCTTTGGATAATTATAATCAATATGTACTCTCCTTTTTGACATCAGCTTCATAATTGAACTTATTTTCATCATCGGTATTTCATCAAATTTACATTAAAATAACTTCTGACTCATTTTATAACTTGGCACAATACAATAGGAGTGTTGTCTCGTCGCAACAGCTGGCTCAATTGTGTGATGCATTCTGATGCTACTTAATACGCTCAGATACGCGTTTGCTTTGTACGGTATTCTTTTATCAAATCGCGTAGACCTTTTATATGCTCAGTTGTCTAGTCAGAGTTTAAAATGGCCAATAGCTAAACATTTCCTGGAAGTATATTTCAAGTATGGCAGTATCTGAAAAGGGAAGATATTCCGGCCAAACGGGTATTTGGTGAGGCCTGCCACTGTCCCAACATTTTGTGTAGGCACGTTGTATATGTGCTAAGTTGTTATGAAATTTTCTTCACCGAGATTCCAGTGTGAATGATTTTGTTCATATTCTAGAGTAGTGCCATCTGTTGAATCGCTACAGTAGGAGTAATAATAAATAACAACTCTTCATTTCCATAAGACAGTTTGTAAATGTTAACCCATTTTTAATTTTTTAAGTTTCTTATTATTTTTGACCCCTGACGCAAAAAGGAGGGGTGTTATAAGTTTGACGTGTGTGTCTGTGTATCTGTGTGTCTGTCTGTGGCATCGTAGCTCCCAAGCGAGTAGGCCAATTTTGATGGGGTTTTTTGTTTGATAGCAGATGTGATCGAGATGGTTTTTAGCAATAATTTATGAAGATCAGCCGAGAAGTTTGGAGACTATCAGCTCATTTCCTACTTGACAAAAGGTTCTTACCAAATTTCACTTCTGTAATTGATAGAAATTTTGATGTACTGGTACTTCGGTGGTATTTCTAAGACATGGCAACCTTGAGCTGATGATGCAGTATCAAGTCTACGGGTACCCAACTTCTCAACAAGTAGCACAGCAGATATAGCGTGTTTGGGCTCATATAAATGGGCGCAGTGAGTATCTGTTAGATAAACGATGATCGCGAATACTGAGAATGGGCGGCTTTCGGCAAGCAAAATCTTCTAATGTGATTTTGTGTTTTGTCCCGAAAAGTATTTACGTGAACGTGAGGACAGGGCGTTGTTCGTAGCATGTCTATTAATAAACAATCTAAAAAGTCGAAATAAAAATTAAATAAAAAAAAGAAACCCTAACAGAAAAATATGTGTTTGTTGGCCCTCTAACTTTATTATAAGTACCCCAGTATTTTGATCCAAGAGTCATCGCCTCGGGGGACCACTAAATAAATAAAATGAAACCTTTGCTAAATTTGAACTACGAATGCAGAATGTGTAAGCCTAGAAGGGTAGTAAGCTGCATGCAGTTTTGCTACGTCCATTACAAAAAAACGATTCATGCTCTGCAATGTACACAGAGTACAAAATCAATGTGTTAGTCTATTTATCTACTGCACTTTACATACTGTTATTTATGTATTACCTACTTTACATACTGTTTTATATTTATTTCCACACAAACTACACACACATCATTCGTACATAATACAAATATTAATTATTTGTTAAATACGATTATATATGATATTCTCGATGTCTGAGCGATACAAACAGGGATGCAGCAATTCACCGTGATTTATCGATCAGAAATGTCATTCCAATACATTTTCTTTTCGTTTCTATTAGCGTTAACGATTATAGAAAGTCAACTTGGCTATGGGACTGATCTACTCTCTGGCATCATGCTGATCTGGGTTCCCATTTGGTACAGTTTTTGTCTGTGCCATGTAATAATTTTAACTGTCTCAAATAAACTATTTCCTTTTTCATTGTATCAACACACTTCACGTTTATTTTTTTCATACTAGTTAGTCTGGCGCTTGGTATAGTTTATTTTCATGTTTTAACCTTAGGTCGTGTGAGTATACCTTTATCAGTAAATTAATTTCACAATTCGTATCGAGCGAAGTGTGTGGGCGTAAAACTTGCCTACTTCCTAATTACGGATCGTGGATAGGCAGTACTGAATGTGGGCTGTTGCATTGGCACGTTTGCTTGTTGCTAGATTCATGGTAGACTGGATGCGATTATATTTTTCTGTATTTTGATACCTAACGCATTTGGTCAGTCTTTTTAAACTCACTGATCGTGTCCAGAATTATTTTCCTTTTTTAATTTTCCCACAAATAAGTAGTAAATTCAATTTATTGCTTTTTCATTTCTATACCAAGGCCTAATGGACACGGTATATTTTGCTGCCACTATTAGAGCACAAACTTCTTTACAGGTAAAGAACCAGGCTGGTTCATAATAGGTTAGTTGGATGCAATTTATGCAAGTTGTTGCGATTTTGCGAAAAGACCGCGTTCGATTTATTATTACGATATTATTCTGAATAACGACTTAGTACCTCATCTAGAACTACATTTATGTCCATGACCAATGATAGAAATCTATCAGCACCTTCTAGAATGCATTATATGTATCTCTAGCTTTTGCCCGCGATTCCGCCCGCGTGAATGTCTGTTTTTCGCTACATGGAAAATCTCGACACATTCATAGATATATTTATATAAAAAGCCTTAGAACCACTTTTACTTGATCTCTCGAAACTTAACGGTGGCTACTAAAGCACGGATCAAGCTGTATCTTCAGTTCTACTGGACCGATTTTGATGAAATATGCCGCAGTGTTTAAGTCGGAATAGTTAACAGTTTAAAAAAAATCTACCCGCTGGTTTTTGCGTGAAGCCCGAACAAACAAACATACATCGACGTATTTGGTTTCAGAAGCCCTTAATTAGTTAATCTGAGTAGTTTGTTATTAAATAGCTTTGATTTTTGAAAAGTTGACATTTAACACTTTTATAATAGTATAGATAACTAAATGCAGCATGAATTTTTTGACGTTTCAACCTCCATATTATTGTTTCAGATTGTATGTTTGTCTGTTCGTTTATTGCATGGAAATAGTTATAAAGTGCTAGAATTAATGAGATTAATAAATTCAATAGTTACAACGTTAAAAAAAATCACAAAATGTTTTTTTTAACAGTAATGAAGTCCAACACCTTAGATAAAAACTGACGTTTTAGACGAATAATCGTTTTGAGAGGAAACCCTATTCCCTTATTATTCCGTTAAACGTTATTCTATTATTCCTTTATTTCTTCAAGTGAATAATTTGAAACTTTTCTAATACATACCATATTTAATCGTGATAAGCATAATTCCAACTCACTGAATCAACTAATATATCATTTTCGGAGGATTATTAAATCTGTAAAGTAAAAATCTGCGCTTAGAAAGTAACCATGCTTATCAAAGAATCAATAGTGTACTGCCCAATCTACGATAAGATATCAGCTGTGTACAACCCTAAGTAAAGGTCACAGTATCTGTCACAGTAGCGGCGATTGTGTCAACTGTGCGTTCACTGCGATCTATGTACTAATAATTGTTCATCTGTAGCAACCATATATGTTATGGCAGCCCGTTATCAGTACATGGGGTCTCAGCCTTGCACGGATTATGGTGGATAATGGTTCCGATGTTAATATATTGATAGTAGATAAATACAGATATAAATAACGCAGGGACATTGGTAAAATCAATCGTTTGACGTTTTTGTTAGTCAATACGTACCAATAACCCCGAGAATGTAATTGCCCTTGGAGTTTATTATTTATAGATTGGTTTAACGGTTAATTAAACGAGCATTTTAGCGTATGATAACGTATTTTGATAAAACAGATATGTAGTTGTTTTTATGAAAGCGTTTAACGTACTATTTTTAGAGATTGCCTGGAAGAAATTGCGTCTTCGCGATAAGGCCGCCTTTGTGCACATTTTTTGTGTATGTATTGTGATAATTGATAGTTTTTCCTATTTAGATGTGTGTACAATAAAGTTTATTCTATTCTATTCTATTATATTTTTTGTGTGTGTGTGTGAGTGATCACTCCATCTCTTCCCATGGGTAAAGCCAGAACCTTCCGATAGATCCGTAAAAATATCAGGCCGCTATTCTGCTCTCTTTGATGATAGCAAAGTTCTTATAATTGGTTGGACGAATGATTGGTTCACTGATAGTGACCCAGCTTACTGTGCTAATTTGTCCTGGGTTCGAATCCCGTTAGGGGCAAACTTTGTGTGATAATCATGAATACTTACTTACTTTGTACTTGGGTGATCGAGGTTTATCTATACATGTATTAGCATTTATCTATATAAGCAAATCGTTGTACAGGGAATATTAATTTGGGCTTAGATGTATGTAAAAAAAAGTGTGCACAATATTATTTAAAAAATATTATATTTATAAAATGCCTTTAACAAGCCTATACCATAAAAATAAATAAATTACGAGACTATTAATCCGTGCATGCGTGCGTGTTTTAGGATGTCGGTTGAAGTACGATGTGTTATGACAACTGTTGTGAATGGAATGCTCTAATATGTATGCTAGTTTGTCCATTTAGAGAGAATGATTGAGAATGTATTGTAACTAAATAAAAATATATCGAGCAAATGTATGCGAAATTATTACAAGATGGTGTCCAAAGAAAACCTACTTTGACCAAATAACTCGTTTTAATAAGTTCAAATAAGTACGATAAGAAATTAAGAATGCTTAACTGAAGAAGTTGTATGAAAATGTATAAATGTGAATGAGGTAAAAGAGACACTACTGTCTACTACCTCCATAGGATACTGGCATCAGTATAGGATTATATACATAGTTCACCGTAACATTACCTACGACCTAAGTCAGGTGTTGTTATTATTATAGAGGATACGTATGTAAGGCGGATTCAGACGACTTACTACCCTCTGACTTCATCAACCACAATCCTTGCTACAACCAGGACATTGTTGTGTCATTCGTGTTTTATTGACAGACTAATCGGAACACACCATATCATTTACGAGTACCTTCCGAAATACGGCGAATCTATCAAAATTAGACTTGGATTTTAAGGTTACCTCTTTGCCACTGCATTACCACGAGCAAATATATGTTTGTATTAATCCTACCGTTCCTCTTTTTTATAAACCGTCGTGAAACTTCTCAGTAGTGTAAAACCAGTTTGGCAAGCGAGATTGACGCAAGCGCATTCATAAATTTACCTACGCTTAAGCGATAGTATTCTTCGTATTACCGCTGCGGGCTCTGCTACGCTTTGAGCTGCTTTAGATCGTTTAATTACGTTATTTCAATTGTTTAGTCTTTATTAGTATAATAAATTGTTTATTAATCTTTGCTGTAATTTCGACGAGATGTATTATAATTTCTCCAATTGGTAGCATTAGCCGAGTTAGATTTGACGACTGACCTCTTTCTCAAAGTTAGATATATATCTAATTAAATAGTTACCTAATTAAACGACGAATCACAGGTACACATTGATCTAACACAACTAGCAGAATGCTATCAAAGATTATTGGGTGGAGCAGAATATGTTTATCTTGGTCTTGGGTGGAGCAGAATATGTTTATCTTGGTCTTCTCCATATTAAAGCCCACCTGTTGAACAGCTTTATTGAGATCATGGAGCATTTTGCTTAGATCTGTTACCGATTCCACTACGTGTACTATGTCGTCAACCAATCGAAGATGAGTCATGTATTCGTCATTAATATTGATGCTGGGTTAGTTCCAAGTCAGAAGCTTAACGACATCCTACAACTAATTATTCTCTTCTTTAAATTCTTTAAATTGATATTGTATTCGTTGTTCGGCAACATAAAGTTACAGTAGAGACAGTTTGTATAAAATTTTATGAATTTGCCTTTTAAACTCTGCAATGTGTGTTACTTCTGCCAATACATCAAAAACTAAATATCAGTCCCAGTTAATTTGTGGTGTTTGAAGTTCTTTAATCTTTTTATTGTATGTTTTTATTATATTTATGATATATAAAGAATGTTCTAGAATTAGGCATCGTGCGTAAGTAATGAGCGTGCGCACGCTGGCGCGCCTCAGTCTGGAAAAGCTTAACTCAGAGACAATACCGTGAACAAAGACCTATAAAATAAAACCCCTTTGATCCTACTTCACAACCAGAACTATCGTTAATACAAAAATAATATACGATTAAAGAACATTTTTCCTAACAATACTGGCCAAAATAAAAATCAGTGTTTTCACTTGTTAAATGTTGTCTGTACTCATTATATAGTTATTTTTAACTGTTCTTTGTTCGACGTAAGTCATAAAATTCGGTACATTGTTTTAGTAACGCGTAAAAAGATTTTATTGTTCTCTAAAAGATGTTTTATATAGTCTAATGAAGCCCGTACATTGTTCTTTAAAAATAGTTGTGTTATATGAGCTTTGAGAACCACCGTTTCTTGTTTGTCATGGATGTGGCAAACGAACTGGATAAATATATTCTGCTCCTTGTCTTTAAAAAAAAAGAACTTGTCGGTTAAATTTTTTTTAACGTGCAGAAAATGCCTAACGCATAGCGCTCTACCGAGGGCATAATACAACAATTATGTATGGATTACTTATTTCTCTGGCGCAACCCGAATCCCGTACCCGAGTGAGTCTTGGTCTCTGAGACAAGCGATCGCCAACGTTGACGGTTTTGCATTGCCTCCTGCTAATCAGCAACTTGCAACTCTCGCAGGTAAACCTGCACAGCGACCTTCCAGCGGTATCTGAGCCGATCAAAGGGGCGACGGCCATTCGGAATTCCAAGATACACTTTTTTAACGTTTGCGATCCGCTCCCATCTTATCAAGGTGTCCCCTCCAGCGGAGTCTATGAACAAAATGAGAATATCGTCTGTGAACTGGCAATCGATCCAATCTGTAATTTGAAATATTTACAATAGATGGAAAACACTAAATAACAAACACTGCATGAAAAAGCACCAATTGAAACAGGTCAATATTGGTGCTAATAGATTAATATTTGAGATTACACGGCAGAAATTTGTTTTGTAATCGGCAACGTCTAAAGAGACGATAAGTTGGGGTAAAAAAGCAAAGTGGAAATAAACAAATAGGACCATGAAAGTTCACAAGTGATATGATGTTTTGTGGATATATTTCTATCTTACCCTATTCCTACCAATTGCACATTTTGTAAGTCAAGATCCTTTGGTATCAGAGCTTTAGTTAACCAATCGGTGGGATAGCTTTCACATAAGTGTCAGCAAAAATTTAAACTAATAAAGTTCATAAGAGGATGTAATAAAGAAATTCCATTTTGTACCCTCAAACAAAAAATAACGGTCCCAGCTTGTTCCTTAGCAAATCTGGAGACAAATCGCTGAAGAGTCATCCAAAAGGTTTGAAAAACAAACATGCCAGTGAAAATGTGGTGAATAACTAATACCAGTCACTCGTCGCTCGTACTCGCATCAGTAAGTGAGTTGAAAGACCTATTATGCACTACGGTTAGCTTGCATACGCAGATTTATTCTGCGTTCCTTAACCTGCGTTTATACGCTTACCTTTGAATTATTTAGTTGTAAGACACCTGGCTTAATACATACATACATATACTCACCGGTATCCCATAAGGGTAGGGTAGGCAGAGATCACAGTTTGCCACTTTCTATGATTTTGTCACACCTCTCTCGCCTCATCCATATCTATAGTTTAATATTTATACCCTCCTACAGTAATACCCTAAGAAAAGTGAAATGGTGGCGTATATAGTATCGATTAAAAGTGGCATGGATTGCGATATGGTGCATCCTTAAGCCGTTATTCATTGCAGCCATTTGAAGGTACTGAGTGATTCGAGTGTACGCCGGTGCCGTGTTTTGCACCATTGTAAGAAATCGTCGAATTTGTCACCTTGTCGATAAAGGCGTTTTAATGTGCAGATAGACATTTAGTATTTCAGTGTAATTCTAGGCAATTCCTCATTAACATTTCTTCTAGGAGACAGTATAAGCTCTTGGATTCGCGGGTAGTCTATCTATTAGTCGTCTTTGCAGAAGTTGAGGTCTTGTCGATTATGGTAGCGTGTATGACTCCATGCCGCTGTAAGCATCCTAAGTTACAAGGGAAGCACCCTCAGACGAGCTCAAGTTGAGCACATTACAAGAGCCACTGATGAGGTTTTATCAAGAGCCCTTGGAATCTCTTTGGGCATCGAAGGAGGCTACCGCGGTGTTTTTCTGTCAGTCTGCCCCCTACAGATGACTGGAAGTTATTTTAAAATATTCCTCAGCGTCACATAGAAAATTGACAGTATAATAAATCTCAAGGTGCTCTTGTGCTTCCAAGGAAACCAACTTCTCTAAGTCTAGAGACTACATACACTCCAGACAGGGAAAACTCATCGCTATAAACGCAGTTGGCCGCCAACAGAAACTCTCAGTTCGAAAAGAAAATGAAAGCTAAATTATCTAAATAATCATACAAAATTCTATATGGGGTTATATCACTATGTTAGCACAATACTCGTATATGGCAAGGGAGTGTAGTTTTGATCATTAACTATTAAATACAATATAGTTAATGGAGAAAATGTGAGCAACTAAAAATTATATTGCCGTCAATTTCCAGTAAAAACTAATGTTTGTTTCACGTCAAGGCACAGATAACAAAAATAAAACCCGCCAAAAACAACAAGTTACCGCCAACACCAACCATCGATTAAGACGTTAAATCGATTCCTCGTCGGATAATCAAGTCCTCGAATATATTTGAAAAAAAAAATCGCCGGTGTAATGTAAATATACGGTGTGATTAATCTAGTTTTACAATCGATGTAAAATTTAACGATACATGCGTGGTTTTATATACTAACACAAATCGTTTTGTTGTTAATGAATTTGTAACTATTGCGTTTGTCCACATGTGTGGTGTTGCCACGCCAGCCCGAGAATTATTAGTTGAAAATATTAGCTCCAAGTACATTAGATACAACTCACGATCAAAGGTCGTGGATTCAATCTTGCTCCCTTACCATTGGATTATTTCAAAGTTATGTAAAGTCTACATTATAGACACTAATGTACTCAATGGAGAAGGAAAATCTCATGAATAAACTTACATGCTCGCATGGACGTGTTAAGTCCACCAACTCGAATTAGGAATCCTGTTAGACTACGGCTTAATTTTATTCTACTGATCAAAAGAGGTAAACATAACTCGCAGAGCCGATGAACGTTGGGATCCTAAATTACTAAAGTGGCGACCCCGAACCGGAAAGTGTAATACGGGTCGACCCCCGGCTAGATGGACCGATGACCTGGTGAAGTTCATGGGCAATCAGTGGATACAGGTTATAGCGGCTAGGTGTGGCGATCATTGGAGCAGGCTTATGTCTAGCAGTGGACGACTGTGGGCTCATATAAAGATGATGATGATCAAAAGTGATCATGCCCCTGTAATGGGGACGAATATGGACTGGAGATGATAATTTGCTCCGCTTAAACTATATAGAGGTACTGAAATAAATATTCGGTAGAAATACACTTCTAAAGTCGTAAAGGGTCTCATCTAATTTGACTCTTATCCAATTATGTATGAATGTAATGGAATCTTTCATGTTCTCTTCCGAAATAATATTTCTGTTTCCGTCCGAATTATTTGAAATCTTTTAATTATGTTGAGAACCGATGACAATATAATTAAGGACAACAAATTAATAGTAGTTATTAAAGCACGCTTTTATAACTAATAAAAAAATTAAAAATAGATTTTGTCCAACAACATGATTTTTTTTGGAGCTTGATTCAAAACGTTACAGATTCATGTTTAAAAAATTATATTTAAAGATTATTTTTGCCTTTTCATAATATTTTTATAAAAGCGTGTATTTAGTTTTCTAAACTATAAATTTATTTAATATCGAACGCAGCTGAAGTTCGACTGCTTTGTCAGTCTGTGATGGTCAAGTTTAGATTACTTGGCACTTTGTGAAGATTTCTCAGAACCACTGCTATTTACACTTGAGTGTAATGTAAATAATATGTTGCTGATTTGTCACTTATGTGCGCAGTACGAACACACTTTTAGGTGCTTAATGGTGTTGTTTGTACAATCATACTATTTTTGTACTGTTGTGTATGTATGAAGTTATCTGCATATGTGATTAAAGTGGACTTTACACCGTACCCTTTTCTCGAAACTTCCTATTTGGTATGTCATAATGTATCATGTATCAACGTTTGTACATATGAAAATGGGTGAACGAACATATAAGTCGATAGACGTCCACTGCTAGACAGGCCTCCTCTGATGATCACCACACCGAGCGGCTATGAGCCGCTTGCATTCACCGATTATCCGCGACCTTCACCAGATCATCGGTCCACCTGGTAGAGGCTCTACCCGCACTGCGTTTTCCGGTTCGGCGTCGCTAGTCCAGCACTGTAGAACTTCAACTTCCATCATTTCTGTGAGCTATGTGCCTCGCCCACTTGAGCTTTGCAATTCTTTCAGATACAGCGGTGACTGTAGTCCTCCTACAGATTATCTCATTTTTTCTTCCAACAGTAATTTAAAAATGATCATCCTTAAAAAATCTAAACATCAAGCTTATCCGGACGTCCTACAGAAAAACTTACAGATGGTTACACCAGGGGCAAATAAATCCTTGAGGCTCGTCAATTATGCGTACTATAGTTATTTCTGGATGTTTAATTGCCTCACGCATGCGCAGTCGTCGTCGACGACGCGGTCGTAGGGATTTTTAAATGCCTAAGCCAATTACTGTTTATTTTACAATGGAAAAACTAAATCCGTTTAATTAGTGTTGCCCGCTGTCTTAATTTATTTGACAGGTCATTTTGAGCTCGAATTTTCATTGTTTCTAAAAGTTGTATATACGAGTAGTTGCAATATGAGTTTATTGTAGAAACATTTATAACTGAGTAACTTATTCCATTGCTGTATAACGCAGTCAAATTTATACCTTCCCACGATCTCCATTTCTGTGGTTGCCGCGAAAACTTACTGCAGGAAAATATAAGTTACACAAGTTAATGAAAGAAAAAAGCATTCATTCGGCTTAATATGCATATAAAATTGTGTGTGTTAGGTATATGTGATGACCACATATACCTAAGATAATTTTCAGCTGGGTACATAATCAAAACATGACATACTAGTAGATATTGAGTTGCTGCGTGGTAGATTGCAGAATAAAGGATAAAGAAGGAAGCTCCTGCAGGATTGCCTTTAAAAAAATACGGTCATTTTGCAATGTTAGTCACAGTTTTATTCCAATTTTTCAGTGTTATCCACGATTATTGACGATATACGAAACAATACCTTACACAATAAAATAAAACTTCAAGTGATGCTTCACCCAGGTTGCCGCCAGTAAACCCTAATGGCCTTATTAATAAAAATAATTATACCTGGTTTAAGCTAATCTGTAGTTTGTCCCTTTCTATATCATTACAAATTTATTAAGACTGAAAGGGACAAACCACAGATTAGCTAAATCAAGTTTAGTCCGTGTTTATTAATAAGACTTTTACAGTCTTATTATATTAATTTAGATATTAATAAACACGGACTAAACCTGATTTAGCTAATCTGTGGGTTGTCTCTTTCAGTCTTAATAAATTTGTAATGATATAGAAAGGGACAAACTACAGATTAGATTAAACCAGGTATAAATATTTTTATTAATAAGGCCATTAGAGATACATTGTTTTCGTAAATAGTTTGGTAATCCAATATAAATAATATACAACAGAGGTAAATGAAAAGCTGTTCTGTAATATACATCAGCAATTATATTTCAAGAAACACCTTATTACTATGCAGTGATGATGCTGTTAATGTGTTGGCATGGAACGGTACCAATTATTAAAATTTCTGTAATATTTGTTTGGCAACTATGGTGCTGACATGTTTATTTTCAAGCAGAAATCTTTAAATAAACAAATAAAGGAACATATAATTAACACTCTATGATTTATTAGTTAATCTATTTCTACGTCTTATAATTGTAAAAGTTATATAAATGTTTATTGCGGGCCCAGTTGAATACAGTGCTGCAGTTCATTAGAGCATACTGTTGAGCTGTCAGCTCTTCTTTTTCTTAGATGAATTGTTAATAATTTGTAAATACAGTGTGAGTAGAATAAATGTTTCTTTCTTTCTTATTTATTACAGCTCAAAAATATAATACTATGTAATAAACTCAATCAACATCAGTGTTCGTTGGTATTTTTTTATAATGTTGTGTTAGTATGTATCTAGACCTATTTGTCATTCTGTGTTACAACAATTATATTGTGGCATGTGCTGTCGACAGGTTTGAAGCGTGATCACTTCGGAAACCTTATTGCTTGCAAGCAGTCATCTTAGCTTGCCTTGCTCATTACGTTCTTGATCAATGAAACGGATACCATATCTTAGAACAAAAGTCTTTTTTTAATTGATTGAATTGCACATGAATTGGTTACATCTTACATATATTTATGATCCGTACACACCTCTTTCGCCTCATTCATTACAATATTCATATATTTTCTCGAACACTCGTTAGTTAAGGGTTCTGTGAAAGTACATGACCGTTTTGAAAGAAGCTATATTTATTTGACCAAGGTATGTTTTCCTTGGGCGCCCTTTTCCGATACTTCCACTCACATTTATCGATATATTCGATTTGTCAGTCGAATCTCGTACATCTTCTCTAAATGGACAAATTGGAGCATTCTTTTCTCGATCTTTACATACATACAATCACATCTTTCTCCTGACTCTCCGGCGACGAATCGAACCCCGGTCTCCCGCGTGACAGGTGGGGATATCGAAGAATTGGGGTGTGCAGAGACCACTTCTTTCCACTTGCTACGAGCAAAGTGGCTATCCGTAACCTACTTTTAACCCCCGCAGCATTCTCGATCTTTATGCACAATATACAAAACTTATGTAATATTTTTTTTGTATGCAACGTTATGTAATAATTTTTTTATATGCAGTATTATGTAATAAAATAAATAAAAATGAAATAGTGATCTTCAAAGCTAGCAAAGGGTGGCGATGATGGCAAATTGTCACTTTTATTTAAGACCTTTTTATTTAGGACTTTTCTTCCTGTGGAAAACTTCAAGTCTGATGAAATATAGAATAAATATCATCATCGTATCAGCTCACAGACGTTCACTGTCGGACATAAGCCTCGTACAATGATTGTCACACCGAACTGCTATGTGCCGCCCGCGTCCACTGATTGCTCCTGATATTAGGTCATCCGTCCACCGGGTCGGTAGTCGACCGCCACTCGAACACTTCAGAATCCCAACGTCCATCGGTTCTGCGATCTAGAATACATATAGCTGGTAACCAAGGTATTTCAATTTTAAAATTCTAGATTATTCAATCAAATAAATCAAATCGTTACATCGTAACGATTTGATAGATCAAATTCATTGATAACAGAACAAACAGGTCTTTTATTTGTTTTTTAATTGTCCAATGTTGCTATACGACACTGGTAGCTAATAAAGTTTTTATGTTATACTGTGATTTCAATTAGAAAACCAATTTTCAATAAATGCTATGTCATAGACATCATCAGCCTGAAGATATCTGAGGATATCTTCACGGTGATAGATTTTAGTATATATTATGTAAACTCTAACACCGTTTAACCGATCATCATGAAACTTGGCACATCTGTTTTTCATGATGTATGTTTTTATTCTGTCCACTAGCTGAATTCAGTTTTTCGCTACGGAAATCTCGAAACAGCCATAGATTTATATAACATAAAAAGCCTAGAACCGCTTTTACTTGAGCTCTCGTACCTTAATTGCAGCTACTAAAACAGGGATCAATGTGTATGTTCAATTCTACTGGACCGATTTTGATGAAACATGCCGCAGTATATAAGTCGGAATAGTACCTTTAAGACTATAAGAGTTTAACAAAAATCTATCCGTTGGTTTTGCGTAAAACTAACAAACATCGACGGCTTTGGTTTCAGAGGCCCTTAATTAGTCGAGTCTGAGTAGTTTGTTATATATTTTTGATTTACAAAATTTGACATTTAACAATTTTATAATAGTACGGATTATACTTGCCATTGGATGATGCTGTAGCGTATGTACTTTTGAACGCACGGAGAATATTTTCGCGACATCTATTTTGCTATAACTCGCCACTAGATGGCGCTGCGCGTGTGGAGCCACGGGCAACAGCTTAATATGTAATAACATAATGCTCTAGACATATTTATACAGATTGACTTAACCTTCCAACCGCGGGCGACGTGGAAATCGCGTTATTAAAATTTTGCGGGATACGCTATTACCACGTAATCTATTTTTTAAGCGTTTGTATGCCGGGAAACGTTTATTCCCCGTCTAATACGTTTCGCATCGGGCATAAAGTATGTGGGAGAAATATAAGCCAATCACATAATAGACTGAATAATGGTTAGCCGTTACTAACGCCGAAAAATATGTTAAAGAAAATATGCCCGCGGTTACAGGGTTAACCTCCAGATAGGATACCCCGTGAATCCTAGTTTGGTGTCCGTTACATTTAATAATATATTAATTGATATTAAACCTTTATTGCAATTTCAAAATCTGGTTACTTATGTTCGTAGTCATGGATTCTTTTTAGTTTAAATATATGTCTATGTTTTGTTTAAATTTGATTCTCTTGCCATTGTATTGTGTGCTGATTAAAATTTATATAAATTACTTTAATTTACTCCTAAAACTATGTTTCACTGTATTTACATAGCTGCCCATAACTTTGTATCTTAGGTATACATACTTACATATATAAATAAATACTAATATTAAACATCCACGATTCTGGTACAAACATTCGTGTTCATTACACAGTTTTGCCGGGATTTGAACTGATTGGTTCAGTAACAGTTACTACCGCTGAGCTAATCGGTCGTCAACTAAGATCAACATGTTGCATACACGGAAAAAAAGCAGTACTAAAACCAAGAAAACACGTTTTCTTGAAATATTTAGTAAGTTTAAGGAAATATGTCTCTATCCAAGTAATATCTATTTATTTAAAGAGTATGATGTTCTTAGATTTTAACTTCAAGAATATTTTTATCTTTCAGCTAGAAAGTATTCGTTTCGATATCTATGAGAGCGCAATTCTTGGCTGAATGCAATATACTTTCATACAAGAGTATATGTCTTGTTTAAAGCAATCATTTTTATACGTAATACATAACAAAACAAATCTTATCAAAGTTTACAAGTGTGTTGCGGCTTACCGGCCGCAAGTTGAATTCCACAAATAATCACAAGCGTTCTTGGTGTCAACAGACTTCCACGGGTATTTTAATGTGCCGACGACGTTATCATTGTGGGCCGCTTCAAAATGGCAGCTCCCGTTTGCTTTGTGACGAAACGTTCTTGTAAATAGGTGCTCGAAACGGAACATCAAAGAAATTTCAAAAAACAAATTTAGACAAAGACTATGCTTTTCTGATCACTTTGTATGTTTTTTTTGTTTTCATTTCCTATCTTATTAAATCTCTTCACTCCAATTTCAAAATACCACCACCATATAGTTTTTGATACTAGATTACATACGAGTATAGCATTTTATATATACACACATATAGCATTCAAAAAACTATTTGGTTACATATTTTTAAAAGATTGTTTTTCGATAGATTTGTATCTATTCATGCTAGTATTAATCAGGGTCAGTTTTGTTATTTATACGCCTGCCATGACTGTTCTTCTCGGGGATTGTATTCTTGCAATAACAGTAGACCCTGACTTAAGTCTTGATAATGCTAGGATTAAAACGAAGTAGCGAATAACACCGAACATTGAACATGAATATAAAATCATTTCCAAAGCAAACAACCGACCCGACCCGTTGACTCATGCTCTCGAACAAATGTTATCTGTCTTCTTTTGTTTGTTTCTTGAATATCATACTGTGAGTTCAGTCGTCCAGTGAATATGACCTCCCCTATTCCTCGTACAACATACAAGACAGGATGCCACAGACGCATCCTCTTAAAGTTCTAGAGATCAACGCTTTTTGGATCGCGCATTTCTGTTGTTATTAGCATTACGACGTGGTTTTGGAACGGAATTACTTTTCTTTTATATTTTATTTTTTAGTATTTTAATCAGTTTTGCTATTTTTAAGATTAAAAACGCATTGTGATTAAATATGCACGGTTTGACTCTTAACAATTTTTTTTATTTAGATACCTTGCCGCGTGTGAACACAGGCTACGTTTGGTATTTTTGCAATTTTTTTAAATTCATTCTTGGCTTTATTAATCCCGTTTTTTCTTCCCCTAGTTTTTTTAGCATGTCCACGTAGTTCCTTCTCACATTGTCAAATTTAGTGTTTTTTTTTTTTAATTATCTACTGACTTAACCGGTGTTGTGTATACTTGTATGTAAAGCCCTTGCATTACATTTCTAGAGTTTATAACCGCGCGTTTAATCCCAGTGCATACGCTCAGTTACGATTTCGTAATCGTCATTTCTGTAATATCATTGGTGTGGATGATACTCCGTCTCCCTATTTAAAGGCTACATATGTACGATGTGATTTACATAATATAGTCGTAAAGCGCTATTTTTATCGTCTCCAGTTGTTACGGTCGCTCAGTACTATGTTGCTATATTTATAATGTCCAGGGTTAAAGTTCTTAATATTGTTATGAATATATTATCTTAATGTATACCTGCTATTAATAGTGAACATTACGAACTTTTCACAGATAATTAAATCCTATTGATGTTTTAGTAATTTATACAAGTCGTTAACGTAGCCAAAATCTTCCGAATTACCATGTTTTGCCTATTAGTCTATAGAAAGGGGTTTGTGAAGTTGGCTAAGCGAGTATTTTGTATCTATTACTATTATATTGTTAAATGTCAAATTTTCAAAAATCAAAGATATTTAAAGACAAATTACTTAGATCGACTAATTAAGGGCTTCAGAAACCAAATCCGTCGATGTTTGCTTGTTTGTTTGTTTGTTCGGGCTTCACGCAACAACCAGCGGATAGATTTTGGTTAAACTATTACAGTCTTAAAGGTACAATTCCGACTTAAATACTGGGGCATGTTTCATCAAAATTGATCCAGTAGAATTTAAGATACAGCTTTATCCCTGTTTTAGTAGCCGCCGTATAAAGCACGAGAGGTCAAGTAAAAGTGGTTAACACTTTTTATATAAATCATTGTTTGTTTTGGGATTTCCCATGTAGCGGAAAACCGACATTCACGCGGGCGGAGCCGCGGGCAAAAGCTAGTATATTATGTAGCAGTAGATGTTCCTAAGAATGTTGCCGATTATTCGATTTGTCTTTCACACGATTTTCTCAGCGCCCACGGGAATAGTTGATTAATGATAATGCTCTAGTATTGTGTCATCGCCAGATAGTGCGAATGTTAAAAATAAAAATAGACTTTTTATGTATACATATTTTAAAATAATAAAAAAACGTGTCTACTATAAATAAATCAGTTTTCGGTCCTCCTGTAAAATTTGTCTAGATGCAGATAGAAGCTCTCAGAAGGACATGGACGTATGTCATCGTCATCGCCAGCCCGCGAAAGACACGGCTGAACATGGGTCTCCTCCATTTAAGACTCCATTTTTGTTCTCTCATCTCACAAGTTATTTTCGTCTGTGAATGCACTCACTTTTTTAATGTAATGTATTACTTTTAGGTTGACTGGTAGAAAATACCTAAGGCATTAAGTCCGCCTGTACATGTTTTATGTATGAAATGTAAATAAATAAATAAATAAAATGTGGGATTTGCCATAATCTCCACCCCTTGGTAGCCGTCTTGGAGATCGCAGTATATTTTGATTGAAAATAACAGGATAACGCTTCTGTTCATTATCCTGGTACATTCCTTAGCTAGGTCGCGCAGCATCCACGCAAAAAAACGAACTGACACTAGTATTATGCCGGCACCACACAACGGAATATATCGCTCATCCAATAGAAAAACGACGTAATTACATTTTTGCAATTTATCAGAAGAAGCGTTTCAGTTTAAAATTGCATTACACCCATTTTGTTAATCATATCA
>WUAW01008656.1:4825-17320 GCA_017165845.1 Thaumetopoea pityocampa
GCGGGCAACGTGACGTGTCGGGTGGCGAACCACGACGCCGCCATTTTATAAGGTTAAAAACATTAAAGTTCCTCATTGCGTTCCCGCGACTTAATGGAGAGGAAAAGAAAAAGAATGAGGTAGGAAAGGTGTATTGAGTAAGGAACATGGAATTTTGGAATAGGATATAGGATAGTACTACCTCGGAAGGAGTAGTAGCTCGGGAGGCCAAGGTCGCTTACCCGTTTAAGTAAGTAGTAAGTAAGTCGTAAGTCTATTTGCCGGGCATGCTAAAAGACTAAATACTCCCTATTATTATTATTATTGTTATCTATCATTATGTTTTATATATTTGATACGTGGCGCTGGTATAATTAAAGCATCATCTGCATATTATATTATATGATAACCAGCTAAGGGTGAATCTGTCAGGATAATGGGCCGCAGCGTTACCCTGTCATCCAATCAACCCACTGCGATCTCCAAGACTCCTGCCGAGTGTGGAGATTGTCGCAAATCCCTTCTTTTTAAGGAGGAGGTTCATGTTCTGCAGTCATCTTCGAAGGAATGATGATGAGGTAACAAACAGACAAACAAGAGTACTTTCACCTTAATTATATTAATAGTGATTCACAACGCTTTGCTTTAAATATGGTTAGACTGAGTTTATGTTACCGCTTCTCGTCACTAGCTTAACGCCGTCGTTATTACCTAAGCTAGCCGCGTTATTAAAATATAAACCTGTAGCTGTAAGGTAAAGATTAAGTGGAAGTACTTCCGTTAATCCTGAAACGCTTATGGCAACAACGATTCCGACGTAACCAGTCCGTTGGCCTGTCGATTTCGTCGTTGCAAAACAGCCGATAATTATTTTGTCGACTGGTTGAAGTGAACGGCCATACAAAGCGGATCTGGGCCGGATCAGTCGCTTTTTGTGAACGACAAAGGCCATTACGCGATCCGTTTCCGAGCGTAAAGTCAACTCTGTTATGAAGTTTTCATTGAGTTTTCGACGCGTAAGCTGGCTTTGTCGTCATTTGCGTTCCGTGTGCAAGTATCAGAAGAAATATACAAATTCTCAAACAAATATACAAACTATACGACTGAATAGGTTATTGTTTAATTTGTTTTTAAAATTGATATTGGTCACTTCCAAACAGTAATGGTACTTGTCCAAAACAAATCAGGTTTATGTTGAGGCAAAGATGATGACATCTAAAATATTTTGGACCTTGTGTTGACAGAAACAAGAGATATAATAATATAATATTGTAGACACATTTCTTTTACACACATTTATTTAGCCATAAATAAGATTCCTTGTATCTTGGCTACTAAATAACGATGTACTTAAATAGATAAATACTAATGCATATATATTTAAACATTCATGACTCACACACATTTTGCACCTACCATTATTCGAACCCGGGGCCAATTGGTTTTGCTAATTAGCAGAGAAAGCAGGGTCGCTGCCTCTGATCTCATCAATCTGTCATCGGGAATTTCTCATAATTTCATTTCGTTTGATAGTTGACGCAGGGAAGCTGCATTTGAATGTATAATCAGCTGCCTTTGTACTCGTTAATTGAGTCGATATGTAAATAAGAGGCAGTGGAACGTTCAATCATTTGCTCCAGTCAAAGGTTGGTGCTGTTTTATTGCAACGGACTAATTGTTAGCAAACTTTCCCTCGCTGTGTGTCGTGCTTAGACACGACATGCAACTGTAATGGCTTTCGCTGATGTCATCTTTCACAATGACGTGCCACTATAGTGATGCACTCTAGTACCTCACTCGCTCACCATTTCAATTAAACGATCGTTTACTGTTTGTTTCATAATTTCTGTCTTCAAATCGTTTTATAATACTGTTAACATACAATATACAGATGAAATACGCAGTCTTTGTTTTAATACACCTGTTCTGTCGTACCTATGAGGTTAAACGACAATGATGCCATCACATAAAGTTGACCTTTTTACCATAATTTAGTAAATCACTACAATCCCACTTGATGGTAAGTGGCGATCTATCTTAGGGTGGTAAAATGTATTAGCTTAATAAAAACCTTGTCTTAAGGACACCTACATTATAATCGGACGGAAATACTGACGTAGGAAGACTTTTTCTGCACCTATTATGAACGTGAAAACAAATCGCTTCGTATGGGTGGCCCCTGTCACCTATAGACATCCCTATGTCTACTTTCTCTCAACGTACCTTCCAAAATACGGAGCAACTATGATAATGTTAACGTGCTAGTCGTGGATTGAACCTGAAACCTTTCGATTCTTGAATTTGGTACGAGCCCTTATAGAAATGGAACAATAACACCATTATTCTATCTGTTCCCGTGGATGCTATGAGAACTAGCTAAGGGATATACGAGTACAACAGTGTTATCCTGTCATTCAATCAACATCTACTGCGATGTCCAAGACGCGTGCCAACAGATTTACAAAATTTGACATTTAACAGTTTTTTAATAGTATATAGATTATTGTGTACCCTTAGTTTTTGTCATTTCCAGCTATAATAAAAACGCTATTCATTCTGATTATTAATCTCTTACCGCTCAATAGTTCTCTCAGAATTGTTACATGCACTTGTCGTTGGCAGAATCATCAGTAAACGATAGGGCCATAATACATAAATTGGAATTGGAACTAAGAAGTGGCATTAGTTTGGTGTTTAAAAAATTTAAACTGCGTTAATTACCCATGATGTGGCTGGATATTAATATCATATTACAACAAATTAACCGAAAATGTATAAGTTTAAATATATTTTGGTTTGCCAAAACAAATAAGATTCATTTACTCAGCTTTCTCCACAGATAATATCAGTTTTATGAAATTTCCAAATATAATGATTTAACAATTCATGGCGATCAGGTTGTTGTTTGCGGTCTATACAGTGTAATAATTAATTTACATTAATTTGCTAGCTGTTTACTCATGCGGAACCGAATCCATTTAACTAAATGATGACAATTGTTTATAGCTGACTATTTTCTTTCTATAATTTGTAATATATAAAAACTGAAGTATTGAATTTGGCGTTATTTATGACAGATATCCCCAAATATTTTTGTCCCATCGTTTACTCTTGGAGGTCGACGAAAACCTTGAGTATCAATGGTCTATCATTTTATTTCATTATATTTCATCCATATATAATATTATTTATTTTGGAGTTAATTTTACCCGTTAACTAATATTTCTGTAATATATTCATATAAATATGAATTAGTACTACGTCAACTGAGCTGATTCAGTTTGGACAAATAAAGTGAGATCATCTAGAAATCTGACAAAATTATTGCCCCCTATTAACCAGGAGAGATCATACCAGCGTCAGTTATACTACCGGGCGTCATGATGAGCTAAGTTCCCATTGAGTGCAATTATTTTTTTTTTGTTATTTTTCTGTATTTTACATATCTGTATCATTTCTGTATCTTTATTAATAAAGCTAAATAGCTGTATTAAATAAACCCTTTCTTCCTTTCATTCCTTATAACAAGTATTATATAATATATACTATTTTTGGTAGTCCAGGCATATTGATATAAAAAAAGAAAATACAATTACACTAAATTAATTAATATTCAAAATTAAGCAATAATTCCAATTAAGATACTTTACATTGAACAAAATCAATTCATAAATCACTAATTAAAATTAAACACGCAACAATTCGTCAAATACGGTGTGTTCGGTCCGGTAGCCAAACATCAACTGACGTATATACAGACTGAGTTCAGAAAATACCGACTAATATGGCGATGCAAAGTGAGGTTTAGTGGAAGGGATTTTTAAAATGTGGGTATTTATAACAGTATGTACAAACGTTGTTGATTTAGGATTTTTGTGAGAACTAATAAGAAATACACATTTAGTTTCCCAAAATTAACAAAGGCTATGTAGATTGGTCTCAACTAGGGATGGGTTATCGATAAGTCTCATTGCACGCCTTTCCACAGAGTCTAAGGCTGTTGGGTGGCACTTCCCGGCTCCAGCCCATATATGCCATATTTTCATACATTTAAATGTAATATGGAACGGGTGATGAGAAACGGAAAGAGTAATGATATGAGTATCCCTACGAAATAGCATTCGCAACGAGGAAATTTGCAGGAGGAGCAGTCATCGATTTAGGTCAAATGATTTTAAAGCGGATGTGGTAGGCGATAGGGAATATAGTTTATAGAGCCGTGAGACATGGATTTTCTAAAGGGCAACTCCAAACTATGAAGTAATATGGGTTGATCCCGCAGGTATAGGCTAACTCCACTGGTATAGGCTGATTTTTTGGTGTGGTGATTATTAGAGAAGGCCTATGCTCAAAATGAGCATATTCCCGCTGATAAGAATCATTCTTATAATAGGTATATGGTAATAAGTTTAGTATTTTAAAAATATTTTTGGTCCTTTAAATCTTAACAGGATCTAGGACTGGTGATGTATTCCCTTAAAATACTTATTGATGACTGATTGGCTCAGTGACAGTTACCTTGCTATCTAGGCTAATGGGTTCCAAATTCGAATTCCAGTAGGGTATAATTTGTGTGATGAACATTAATATTTTTAATCGAGTTATGGATGTTTATCTATTATATATTGTATATTTTTGTATTTATCTAATTATTATATAATGTATCCGCAATATTATATATTATTATTTATATAACTTCATACCAAAGATACAGGGAATCATAATTTGAGCCTAAGTCAATTTGTATGAAATTATCCACAGTAAAAAAGATCTTAGTTAGGAACATTTTAAACTATTTTATTTTTTTCAAATTACATATATTTCTCAGTTAATTGTTAGTACATATATGTGTTAGTTCTTTTACTAATTGCTTCACTACTAAAGGTTCCTCCTTCTCCTAGCAGGCATTAAAAGTAAGTTATAGTTAGTATATGATGATCTAATCGTTGGATCATGGGAGTTGTGCGCATGACAGTTAACGACAGAAAAAAGTAAAAGCAGTTAATTGGCATACAATTTAATAACAAAATAGTATAAACTATTAAGAAGTATATCGCATTTCTAGGTCTGTTTCAAATCTTGACTTTAGATATAACTTCGTTTTCTAATCCGTTTTCCGGTAGCAAGAGACGAGTGTCTATTCTGGAAAACTGACTTCTAACGCCATCTAGGAAATATTAGCAGAAACAAAGTTACCAGGGTTTTATTTCCAATAGAAAATTGAGTCAGGGATAAGAAAATACTGTTATCTTTAAAGTTGAGAATTTTGTGTTGAACAATTTGATCTAGGAGTGCGATTTGTACGAGTGTATTGTACCAATAATACTGCAAACAGCTTATCATTAATACATACATACATGCATTAACACCGGTAGATATCTCATAAGTGTAGGCAGAGACCACAGTTCGCCTCATTCACATTCATACTTCTTTTCTTTAATCAATTAAGAGTGCTACGAACTTAACCTTTTTGAAACAATCTGCTGATTTGATCAAAGTAGGCTTTTCCTGTTCGCCCTTTTTCAACAGTTCCGTTCACATTTGCTCAATATATACGTTACATCATTCGAATCTCACTCATCCTTCCTAAATGACTAAACCATTGGAGCATTCCTTTCTCGATCCTTGTCACCACATCATACTTTAACTTACATCGATCGCTTATCACGCTATTTCTCAATCGATTAGCCAGGTGACTCCACATATACTTAACAATAAACTTAGTCGAACGGTTATAACTCCTAATTAGTTATCCAACGCTAGTTTTTCATTTGCAATTTACTGAACAATTCATTCACTAATACAAAAAATGCATAGATGACATCACAGCAATCTTTCATTTTAAGCTGCACCCTCTTCAAGAATAACAGATCCAGACTTAAAGAGTCAGGATAATGCTAGATAGAAACAGAAGAAAAGTACTAGAATGTTCTACTAATTCTGAAGCTGTATTTCGCGTAAATAACTCCTGTAATCAGAACTAAAACGAAGCACGGGCAGTCACATGTGTATCATAAAATCGATGATAATAATTCTATGGGTTTATGGGCATGTAAACCTATCCTCCAGGGGGTAACAGCTTCTTCGCTAATAACAATGCCGTTAGTGAAATCACGGTAAACGGCTCAGCAATATATCCAAACAGGATCTCACCTGTCCATAACAAAAAAGATATTAGATAACTATCCGGGAATGGCCTCCTGGCTCGATCAATCACTTCACTAATTGCATTATTTATCTACTTCTAACCCATTCCGAAACCGCGCTGTCATCGAAACTATGTAATTTCACTTAGTAGCGCCTCTTTAGTTGAGTATTATTTACAAAATAATATTTCGGCCAATCATCGTGGCTTTGCAGCGGGAATGACACGCTTTTCATAACTTTTCAGTGGCAGGTGACGGTTTTTTTTTTCTATTTACTCAGCAAAAATATTGTCTTCCTGAATTAGTGCGAAAGCTTTAATTCTTTATTTAATCTTAGGAATAAAAGTTAACGAGTTGTGTTTAGAGAAATACGAGTGATTTATAATTTCTTAGAGCGTACGTTTGGAGCCTTAGTTCCCAAAGTGGTCCAGGTGGACCCCCAGGGGTCCACGGGAGACTCGACGGGGGTGTACGTCAGCGTAAGCAAATTTCCATAGTTCGATCTAATCTTTACATTTTTTGTCGAGTTTTGGGAATACGGTAGAAATGTAGCTGCAGGGGGTCCACCGGAATCAGCTAAATTTTGAAAGTGGTCTATGATAAAAAATAGTCTGGGAACCTCTGGTTTAGAGTGTTGAAAGTATTACTATTATTGCTTGTAATTCTGATTAATACAAATATATATTGTTGTCCCAAAATAATAGTAGTAATATTATTATTACTATTACTGTTATTATTATTAATAGTAATTACGTTGTTTAATTTTAAAATCAGATTTGTCAGAATACGTTTATACTCGAAATAATGAGTGTTAATATTATAGTAACATGTTTTTGGATTTTGTTATTTTTTTAATATACTAGAAACTTATAGCCGTGGAATTAGAACTGATGACTGATTGGTTCAGTCGTAGTGACCTTGCTTTTGGGCCAATTGGTTTCGGGTTGGAATCTCGGTAGGGACCAAATTTATTTGATGAGCACAAATGTTTGTATCCGAGAAACGGATGTTTATCTATAATAAAAAAAAACATTATTGAAAAAAAAAAACTCGAATGCGTGAAAAATGAATTTTTTTATATAATTTTTATATACTCAGTGTCACTCTTACCGTTAAGACGAATCTTACGACACCTCTCATGTCAAAACTTATCAAGCCGTTTAGGTTACAGAGCGTGCCAAAGAAATAGATACATACACTCGAAAAACATAACCCTCCTTCTAGCGCAGTCAGATTAAAATCACTTTTATTATATGTATAGATTAGTCTATTTTGTATCCCCTTTATACTTGTATATAGCAATTATCTGTTAGTGTATTATTATAAGCTTAGATAAGCATGTGTTTCTTACTCCTTTATTTTACTTCACCTACTTTAGTTATGTCAGCACAATCTAACGATTGACTTGTAGAAATGCCTTAGGCAATAAGCAAGCAGCTCATATGCCAATAATGTATGAAGTTCAAATGAAAAAATAAAGAAAAATCTAGACCACACTTTTGAACCTTATAAAATGGCGGCGTCATGGTTTACCTCCCGACACGTCTCGTCAGCCCACATTTCGCTCGCGGGGCGAAATGTGGGCTGCGGATAGCCACTTTGCTACATTATGCGATCGTGATAGGTGAAAAGAAGTGGTCTCTGCTTACTCCAATAGGAAAGAGGCGTGACTGTATGTATGTATGTAGTCTATATTATAGTCTCAGCCTACCTTTATGGGGTATCGCCATGAGTGTATGTGTGTATGTAAAAATTTAGATCTTCAGATACCATAGTCTTGTTGTGTTATCATGGCTCTCGGATTGTGTTTACATGTATCTTGGCTCAATTGAATGGCCAAGGGTGAGTTTAAATTCAATTACAAGATTTAATTGTTCAATAGCAGTGAATCGTGTAATAAATACGTACTCATTTTACTTGGGCAGTTAAAGTAATCACAGCGATACAAGCAATCAACAGGTTAGAAAACTTTTGCGTTTTATTCACTATAACGTTCTTAACTCTGATTTGTTATGGGAGCTGCATGTGGTTTTATGGGGTCGTATTTGTTCTATTCTCTCACTGAACGAGAAAATGTGTGTTCAGTACTTTGTACGCAGTCTTGTTAGTACTACTGAGCATATTGGTGTTTATGGCTTAACAGTCTTAACTTACTCTAATTTATTAGCAATCCGTATACTTATTAACAATTCAAGAGTTTATCTATATATACGTTTTTTAAAAAGAGATGACTTGAATCACATGTATCCGATAGGAATACAATTTGAATTCAAGATGGATTACATGAATACAAAAAGTAATTATGATGACTATAACTAAATATATCGTAAAAATACATACATATATACAGTTATGCCCTTTTCCCCGAATCTTCGGCGGGGAATCGAACCCCGGTCTTCCGCGTAACATACAGGGATATTAACCATTATATTATCGAAGCATTCGGAAGATCACCTCTTTCCACTTGCTATAAACGTTTGATGTAGTAAAGTGGCTATTCGTAGCCAACTTTTTGCACCCGCGAGAAAGGAGACGTGCCTAATGGCGAATAACGACGCCGCCATTTTTATGAGGTTCAAAAGTGTTAAAGTTCCTTATTGTATTCCTACTAACTTAATGGCGAGGAAAGGAAACAAAATGAAAGGAAATTTTTATTGTGTAAGGAATATGGAATTCTGGAAAAGGTTGTAGGATATAGGATACTACTATCTTGGAAGGAGTAGAAAGAGACAGTAGTGGCTCGGGAGGCCGGGGTCGCTTACCCGTATACTTAAGTTTATATGCCGGACAAGCTAGAGGCCTAAATACTACTTGACCGAAAAAATAATGTTTATATAATTAATATACCGTCATCCTCAGTCCACATTTGTCCCCTCAACAAGGGCACGGCGCATTCATCATTTGCCCGTGGAATTCCACGGCTGGATAATACTGGATACTTGCCTCCCCCCAAAATAAAAGGGATATAATGACAGGCTCTTGGAGATCGCAGTAGATTTTAATGAATAACAATAATCTTATAGCCAGTTCTCACAGCATTCATGAACACAGATTAGCACATTGAATGCCGATTCCTATAGAGAGGTTCATCTCTGTGGCCATGTATTTAATGAACTGCTCTCCTGTGGCCATATGTTTTTTCTTTGGAATAGTTAGAATAGAAATAATACTTTATTATAATATAATGATATTTTATTAATATAATAATACTTTATATAATATAATACTTTATAATAATACTTTATTCAACGGCATAATGCGGCTTACAAACTAAATTAAAGCGAGACACGACGCCGTGTGCTCGGCCTCCTTGCTCTCCACGACGCTGTGTGCTCGGCCTCCCCGCTCTCCACGACGGCGTGTGCTTGGCCTCCCCGCTGTCCACGACAGCGTGTACTCGGCCTCCCCGCTCTCCACGACGCCGTGTGCTCGGCCACCCCGCTCTCCACGGCACCGTGTGGTCGGCCTCCCCGCTTTCCACGACATCGTGTGCTCGGCCTCACCACTCTCCACGTCGCCGTGTCGTCGTCATTGAATGTGTTAATGCTATTATTATGTTGACGTCATATATATACCTGCAACACGATATTCAGCTTTTGGGAAGTCAAATTCACAATCACTAATACTAATCTTGAATTAATTATCATATCGATTTCTGTAATGTTATTTCATTATTTCGTCGGCGTGGGTGGAGAACAAAATAACTGCCATTTGGTTAAATGGCACAATGGTTGTCCACCTACGCCGACTATTTGTTTGGGGTATCAAAACAGTATTTGTTTTCTTAAAGATTCTGTAAGATACTTCTAGTTCATTATTTAAAATTATTTTCAAAATGATTTTTTGAAAATAATTTTATTGCATTTTTACTAGTACTTTGGTATGTTTATATTTGTCATTATCTTAACACCCGCTTTATTATCTTAACACTACCCGAAGGTAGACTGGCAGAGAATGCCTCAGGCATTAGGCCCGCTATTACGCTTCGTGTAAGAAGTTTAAATTAATAAATAAAGCTTATAAGCACTTGTAAATTAAAACCAATCTATTTACTATTACAAAATTTACAACTACCCACATTAACAGCTGTTTACGCATTTCTCGAAAGTAATAATTGACAACCCCGGTCATTAGCTGAAGTTACTGTCTAGTTGATTTCAGAATGAATGATGCCCTGAGCTTATTTTCAACCCCAACTAGTACAAGTATGCGTAACGGAATACTTTGCTGGAATAATTCCAGTTAGTTGTATGAGCAAATGGAATAGTCCAAACACTTCGGTTGGAAGTCATTAACCAACTCGTGTTTCTGACGCCAAGATACGGTGTCGAGTTAATTTCGTTTCTTGTTGACGGCTTCTTGAACCGATTATTAAAGCGTTGATGAAAGTAGAAAAACCAAAAGATTTATGTCAGGATCGTAGCAAGTGGAAAGAAATGGTCTCTGCCTACCCCAGTGTTAAAAAGGCGAGACTGTATGTATGTAAATCATGCATCGTTTTATGCGTTGTGCTAATGTACATACATACATACATACACTCACGCCGATATCCCATAAGGGTAGGGTACATACTACATACATACAGTCACGTCTCTTTCCCATTGGGGTAGGCAGAAAACGCTTCTTTCCACCTGCTACGATCGTTTAATGTAGCAAAGTGGTTATCCACAGCCCACATTTCGCATTCGCGGGCAACGAGATGTCTGGTGGCAAACCATTACTCCGTCATTTTATATGGTTCAAAAGTGTGGTCTAGATTTTTCTTTATTTTTTCATTTGAACTTCATACACTATTGGCATATGAGCTGCTTGCTTATTGCCTAAGGCATTTTTACAAAGTTTTACGAAGTAAAATAAAGGAGTATGAAACACTGGCTTCATCATTTCAGCCCGTAGCTGTCCACTGCTGAACATAGGCCTCTCCAATCGAAATCCAATTCCAGCGCGATCGGTCCACAGCCACCTGTATCCAGCGAGACCCAGTGATCCTTACCAGGTTGTCGGTCCATCTCGTAGGTGGCCGTCCCACACTGCGCTTGCTTGTACGTGGTCTCCATTCAAAGACCTTTTTGCCCTGCGGAAACACATGCTTATCTAAGCTTATAATAATACACTAACAGATAGTTGTTATATAAGAAATACACAAACTTCAAAAAGCCTAGAAAATAAATTATCATGCAAAGAGTAATAATGATGACTGGAACAAAATACGTACGTTTTAAATATGAAATATACCCACACGATATGCAGAGATATGCAAGTCCAAAACCAGAAATTGCTCATTTGTAAAGTAGCCATTTTGTGGATGGATGTAATTAGGAACTTTTAATTTTGCGGTAACAAAACTAAATTTAGTCTCTCCCTAGCTTTTTCTAATGTCAAACGTCAAAACGAGATAGCTACAATTTTGGTGCTGTCAGTTTCGTTTAGATATGTCAAAATTAAAAGATTTAAACGCGACCTCGGAACATACGGACTAAAGATACACATTGTTTTGGAAACGTCTAACATAAATGTAGGTTGGTACTCGCTATAAATATTTGCTATCTCGTTATGGCGTTTGACATTAGAAAAAGATAAGGAGAAACTAAATTTAGTGAAGTTCTGTTATAGCAGAATTAGCACCAGTGTCGAAATATGGTTAATCAACCCATTAAGTGCTAACATCTATTATTCTTGTATTACGTGTAGAGTTCTCGGAGCTGATATAATAATTGAAACTCTTGATGGCCGCCTATGACAGTTCTGATGGATAAACTGTGATTACAATAGCGGACATTAATGAGGCATTATTACCAACACAATAAGTTCACAGTGAACATTATCACTGTGATGACAATATGATAACAATAGAAATGTGAAAACTAATCCGAATACTATATAATACTATATATAACGAGTATTACCATATTATTTTGAACTAGCCTTTGCCCACTGCTCCGCCCGCGTGAATTTCGATTTTCCGCTACATTGGAAATCTCGAAAAAGTCATAGATTTATATAAAAAGCCTGAGACCACTTTTTCTTGAGCTCTCGTACTTTAACGGTGACTATTAAAACAGGGTTCAAGCTGTATCTTTAATACTATTGGACCAATTTTGATGATGCCGCAGTATTTAAGTTGGAATAGTACCTTTAAAACTGTAACAGTTTGACTAAAATGTACTCGCTCGTTTTTGGGTGAAGCTCGAATAAACAAACAAACAAACATCGATGGATTTGTTTTCTGAAGCCCTTAATTAATCGATCTGAGTAGTTTTTTTTAAATATCTTTGAATAACAAAATGTGACATTTAAAAATCTTACAATAGTAAATACAGATAACGACAACATACAGTATACAGGTAAAAACAGGTTATTGAAAAAAAAA
>WUAW01008660.1:28914-43749 GCA_017165845.1 Thaumetopoea pityocampa
TCAACCAAATTAAACACAAAATAAAATTTTAATTTTTTTGCAATTACGTCATTATTCTATTGGATGAGTGATATATGCCCACACTTTAGGGTCATAACACCATCATGCTAATAAGGGTAGTATCTGAATATCCATGGTAAATATTCAAGTTGATATGACAATTTGTCATAAATGAAAGACTGAAGCATGCCATTTTATCATTTATTTGAACTTCATTAAAATATTAAAACAAAGGTGATAAAATTCAATATATTCATTTGCAAGAGTAACTTGACTAGATTAATTGAGATTGAGAGTGTTACTCACTGGACAAATGACATATGCATTTTAGCAATATAGCATTTAAGAATACATTTTATTATTTATTAAATTGAGTGGAATCCATCTGTGTATATATAATATGTGGTTGATTAATGATATGATATAAATTCTGTATTTATGTAAATCATGTAAATTAGATTTTAATATAATGTATCACAAATGAGAATCTATGAACATGTGTAATATTATTAACTTCTGAGCACAATATTATAATGTATTTTAATTAATATAATTTCTTCAGAATAAAATTTAGCTACAAACTTGAGTCTTTTTATACCTACCTATACCTTACATCTTAATCATAGATGATCTATTTTTTTAAAGATCATAATTGTATATACAGAAATAAGTAGACTTGTAAAGGAGCAATGTGATTAGCTTAATTAATAATCCCCCCCCCCCCATCTTCAAGTAACATGTTGCTCATCCAATAGAATAATGACGTAATTGTAAAAAGTTAAAATTGAAAAAAACAATTGTGTTTAATTTAGATGATTTGTTGTTTAATATGGATTTTTTTGGAGAAGCTCAAATTATTTATAATAATCTATAAATTATGAAAAATCATGATAATTGATATGATTTACAAAATGGGTATAATCCAATTTTAAAATGAAACGCTTCTTCTGATAAATTGGAAAAAATGTAATTACGTCATTGTTCTATTAGATGAGAGATGTGTTAGTACCTGAATATTTATTTAGGTGCACTTAAGTAATCTAAAAAGCATATCCAATGTAATCCTAAACCAAAACAGGAACACTTAGTTTTGGTTCCTAGTTATAGAAAAGTAGTTAAAAAAAGATTTCAAAAATAGATTAGTACCTATTCTATGCAATATACCAGAAAATTATATGGAGTTTTGGCAGTAACTGAAGCATCACTTAACTTTTATTTTAACATTTTATATTAGTTTATTGTGATGTTTAATATATAAATTTGATGTTGTTCTGTATACACAATAATTGTGAACAATATTGAAACATTGGAATAAAACTGTGAATATAGGCCTGCAGGATTTTGTCTGAACAAAGTGGTATTCGTTGGATTGAATTCAAAACTCCCAAGAAGCAATAGAAAATGACAGTAATATTTTATTGCTAACTTAAAAAAATATTATATGACTTGAAAATACACTTGAAACTGGCAGCAATAGTATGAATTCAGAGCCGATTGCCACTATGAAAAATAGAAGAAGATCAGAAAATTGATGGGACTTGAATAAAAAATCTATAATTACCCTTTTGTCATACATTTGAACTGAAAATACCTACAGAAAACATATAAAAATTAATAGTAAAGCACTAAGATTGTAACAGATGTGGAGCTAATTTCGATATAAACTATTCAAATGAATTATAAATTTGGAAGTTAAAAGATTTAAACTTTTTTTAATATTCCACTTAGTCGTCATCGTCGTCGTCGTCAGAGGGCACAAAGAGCTCGTTCTCCTCGAGGAAATTGGCTATATTTTTACTGATTGCGGCCCCGATGAGCAGTCCAGGCACTACTGTACAAATTATACTCAAAAGTCCAAAAGGAGTCTTTTCGGGCTCCGGGAGTATAGCACCTGTCGGTGTTGTTGTCGCCGTTCTCCTGGGCACATTAAGATGCTCATGTTTAGTAACATTTTTCGATTGGACTATCAATCGAGACAGTCGAAAAATTGCCATATTTGTACCAATCCGATTCTTAACTATGTTATATACAGACACAAATATTATTTCTAGTACGATTATTTTTAGCTTTTATATTCATCGGCAGTCGCGTTTTTAACTTTCTTCAAGCTGAAATTTATTACTGTCACTGTTATGTCCACAGATCATATACTCTACAGAGATTATGTCAGTCCTGCTAGGCGTGTTAACGGCTATATATTGAATACACCTTATAAAGATAAGTTATTTAAAAAACGTCTATTTTACGCTTTATGTATGTATGTATTGTTAGGACCTTAAATAAGTTCTCGCTGTTTCTATATAGTGGCAGTAGTTCATAGATTTCGAATGATAACGCTCTTATAACGATTTTACTTGCTCAGTGGGATGTACTGTACCTAACTTAAAATATCAGTGTATGATAGTTGACTAAAGTGTAAACAAACTAATTTTTTATTAGTTTTGGAAATGTCTACATTTGTGCCAAATAAATCATATTTGCGGGGAAATTTATTACACTATTTTTTCAAAAGAAATCAGCAGCTGATGCACACAGAATTCTTATTGAGAATTACGGCGACAATGCTCTGTCGGATACGACATGCAGAGACTGGTTTCGACGCTTCAAAAATAATGAATTAGAACTTGAAGATAAAAAACCTTTTAGCGCTCCGAAAAAAATTTGAAGACAAAGAATTGGAAGAATTGCTTGAACTAGACCAATGTCAGACGTCTGCAGAACTTGGAAAAACATTACAAGTAGATGAGTAAATAGTTTCGAAACGTTTAAAAATGTTAGGAATGATCCAGAAGCAAGGACATTGGGTACCGTATAAATTAAGGCCGAGAGACGTCGAACGGCGTTTTCTTACGTGTGAACTACTACTTCAACGACAAAAGAGAAAAGGTTTTTTTCCATTGTATCGTAATTGGAGATGAAACGTGGATACATTACGGTAATCCAAAAAATAGAAAATCGTGGGGTAAACCCGGCCATGCATCAACATCGTCCGCAAAAACAAATATCCATGGTTCGAAGGTTCTTCTCTGCATGTGATAGGATCAGCAGGGTGTAATTTATTACGAGTTGCTCAAACCAAATGAGACTATCACAGGGGATCGCTATTGACTTCAACTGATACGTTTAAGTCGAGCCGTAAAAGAAAGACGGCCGCTACACGAGGAGAGATACTACAAAGTGATTTTGTTACATGACAATGCTCAGCCTTATCTAGCAAAACCAGTAAAAACCTACCTTAAAACACTTAAATAGGAAATTTTACCCCAGCCGCCGTAGTATTCACCTGACATAGCCCCTTCTGATTTTCACCTATTCCGTTCGATGGAACATGGCTTAGCTGAGCAGTGCTTTCTTTCTTACGAAGATACTAAAAAATGGCTTGATTCTTGGATAGCCTCAAAAGACAACGTTTTTCCGACGAGGAATACAATTATTACCAGAAAGATGGGAAAAGGTGATCTCTAGTGATGGACAACACTTTGAATGAAATGTTTTTGTTTATATATTTTAAATAAAGCTTTTATTTTGTAAAAAAAACCTGCGAGAAGTTATTTAAGGTCTTAATATATTTATTACTTTGTCGAACGACACGTTTTTTCATTGATGCAATGCGCTGCGCTGTTATTTATTAGTGTTACGTGTTGTGATATATTTTGTGCATTAGCAGTGACCGTGTGGTTCTGATCTCATTTACCAGTACCAGTAGTACCAGTTTTAAAACCCAATTTCATACCAACAGGATTACTGGAGTCAGCCATTCTCATACTTAATTACAATAAAATAAAGTTGAATATCGCTGCTTCCTAAATATGTACTTTTGCTAGAAATAGCACACAAAAATGCTAAGTAATAATCATAAGGTTATTGTTTTCATTTTATTTTTGGAATTGTCTCTACACATTTATTCTTAAATAATTAAATTATTTGTTTTTAATAATTTTTCAAATTCGATATTGTAGTTTTATACGACAGACATTTTTACTATAATTACGCTCTGCCTTTTTATAATTTTCATATAATACAGAAAATTTGTCCTCTTCGGGGCATTTCGATTAAATTGAATGAAAACTTAAAATAATTTACGGATTTAACCTAATTTATATTAATGAACACTAAAAATATCTACATGTATTTACAGTTTTACATATAAAACAAGAACAAAGCACAAACTTAGTCCACGACTATTATTTTAAAACTACTTACTGAAACAACACAATCGCTCCCAAACTCACACAAAATACAAATTATGATGCCACGAGAGTTAGCTGTACTGATTATATTCAAACAGAATTGGTTGGAGGTTGGAATAAATAATAGCAAACTAATATATTAGTTTGCCTATTATTTATTCGTTTCGAACTAGGTTATTGGGAATATAGTACTCAGGTAGTTACATAAGAGCATAATTTGGCATGTGACAAAAATAATAAATAACATCGCCATTTATCAAAATATATACATAAAAAAAATAATCATCCCCAGTCCATATCGTCCCCACTACAGGGGCACGGACCTCCCCTGATCAGAAGGGAGATTGGCCGTAGTCTACCGTGTTAGGCTAATGCGGGTTGGTAGACTTCACACACTCATGCGGGCATGCAGATTTCCTCGCGAAGTTTTCCTTCTCCGTTAAGTACATTGGTGTCTACAGTGTAGACCGTACATGAATTACAAATAATAACTCAGTGGTACGGGACCGGGTTTGAACCCACGACCCTTCGATCGTAAACTGTGTCTAAAACTACCACACCACCAATGCACACTCACAATAAAAATAATAGTTCAGTATAAATACCCTTAACTTATATAATGAATAATACGTTATAAGATAATTTAAAAATAATAGACAATTTCATCTGTTATCTAATATAACGAACATCTTTTGCGCTGTCACAGTTTTTTTTATATTATACCGTAACTTTTTATTCGCTAGGGATGCCATCCATCATATCATTTCTCGATTACACGTTTAGTGATAATAGATTACAACATACCGTTTGTTAATTTGAAGGTAAGAGTATGACTGCATTTGTTCTTTAACTTAAAAAGACGTTTTAAATTTTACACAAAAGCAAAACGTGTCTAAATAATGCATATCATTCGTGAGAGTGCATCATATTTTTCTTTATGGTGCATTTGTAAGAGTGCGTCATTTTTACTGTTCGTTTTAACTAACGTCACAGGTAAATCACATGGATTCAAGTTATCACTTGCCTTTAAGTCACCTTGAAATGCCTCATAGTCTCTCCTCGTAGGATGCTGTACATCGTCAAAAATACAAGTAATACAAATGATACAAGTAAATATAAATAATACAAGTTTTATTTTTGTCAATATCACTATCAAAAAAAAATATAAGCTAATTTACGTGATACTTAAAAGAAGTTGGGTCCCAAACCGATCGTTTATTTGCTTTTAATTTTCACAGCGACATTGCTTTTATTATGTTGTAGCCGTGCCCGCAACTCCGTTCGCGTGGGCATTCTGTAAAAGGGGTTGCTTTCTCCGACCTTAATAAGAAAACAAACATTGCCTTGTTATGATTAGGATTTGCCCTAATAGGTCATCGATCACTCATTATTCGTATATGTTATTAAAGAAAATATGCGATACGTTCGATCGTACGGAATAGCTGTTTAAATGAATAAAATGAGATTATAATCTGTCGATTGAATGTGTTAATTTGTGATTTGATTTTAATATAGGTAAGTACCTATACTAAAACCTGTACTGCGTAAGTACGCAGTCTTTTTACGTATAAGTACATTTAATATAATAGATTTACAGTGTGTTTGGGATAGGACTAGCGATAATTTAAGGCGGTGTTATAATGACAATTTTATCGAAAAAAACACCCCCATAAGTAGGCCTACCCCACTCCTCTTGGAATAGGGGGGGCTTAATTTTTTCAATTTATATTTCTATGACTCTACACAAAAACAGTATTTATTTCTTATATGCCCGTCCTACAGATGAACACAAAATTTCATTTGAAAGCCAATAATATGTGTCATTAAATAAAAACACAAAAAAGAAAAATAAAATATATATTTTAGTTTTAGTCAAAAAATTCCGATTTTCTTTTATTTTTTTAAACTTTTCGCAAAAACTAGCCGTTTAATGTTAACTTTTTTGATATTATCAAAAAGACAAAGATATTATCTGTATAATTATACTAAAATCATAGTTCTACATAGCAAAGTTCAAAAGTTATCGTCATTTGCATATTGTCTTTCGACTAAGTACAAAATGTGAACTATCGAAAATGGATGAAAAAATTAATGTTGAAATTATTTTAATTATTTGTATTTAAACCCAAATTAATACAAAGATTTTCAAAATGACCACCTCATGCCTGCACACATAAAAAATAATTTAAAAAAATTAAGCCCCCCATTCCAAGAGCAGGTGGGTGGGCCTACATATGGGGACGTTTTTGTCGATAAAATTGTCATTATAACATCGCCTTAAATTATCGCTAGCCCTATCTCAAACATACTGTATAACAGATATAATAGATATCTGGTTTTACGAGCTTGAATTATTCTTATCACTTAATACTTTGAAATGAATACACCCGTTAATCTGAAACACTATTTTCTCTGTCATAAATTAATGTATACGATTATATTAATTAACATATGATTTTCTCAATGCAAATTAGTCAAGATCATTTTAAAGTTACTAACAGAACTAATCTCCGGTGAACGTTTGGAAACATTATTGCGAAAAATTATTGTATGCAATGATTCGATTCAACACTTTGTAATCGATTTTAACTATGACAATAATTCATTCTGGAATCCTTAATCGTAGCTCAAAAAAATTATATTAACGAGAAATGTCAAATAAATAAAAATATTAATTTATAATGTACTGGTCTTATTCGGTATTAAAAGACCGAATATCGTCATAAATTAATTATATATTTTCGTTTTGTATGGAATCGTGATCGACAAAAACAATGAATGTAACTTTAATAAGTTTGGAAGCTCTCATCTGTAAGAGCAGTTTTATGAATTATAAAAATAATTGGCGTATATAAGTTTCGTAATAATTAAAATTTCAATTTTAGTAAAAGCAACGCACGAATCATTGCCATGTCCGGATGCAGCTGCCCTCGAGGCTTTCTGTGCCGTCATGCGGGACTCCGTAGAGGGTCAACAGCTAGCTGCTCAGGCTTTTGCAGCCCGCATCCATTCGCTGAACCCCCGAGAGGCTCTCCTGGCGCTGACCATGTTAGATAGGTGCATGAGACGGTGTGACGCTGCCTTTCATGCCGAAATTGGAAAATTCCGCTTTCTAAATGAAATGATTAAATTAGTTTCGCCAAAGTATTTTGCTAATAGAACTGCACCAGATGTTAAGACCAGGGTTAGTTCTGTTATTGAATTTGTTTGAAATTCATTAAATACGTAATAAATTACAAAAAATATATAACTGAAGCTGAATATCTTTTATATTATAGGTTCTGCAGTTACTTCATGCTTGGTCTATAGAGTATCCTAAGGAGGCTAAATTTAAAGTGGCCTATGAAATGCTCAAAAATCAAGGTGTAGTGAAAGAGACACCTCCCCCACTTCCCCCTGAGGATGTAATGTCTCCTCCTAAGAATAGAGCCAAAAGTGCCATATTTGAAAATGAAGAAAAGTCTAAACTCTTGCAAAAATTGCTTCAAAGCAAGAAACCAGAAGATTTGCAACATGCAAACCGGCTTATTAAAACTATGGTTAAAGAAGTAAGTATGTTAATTATTATTGCATATTATTACTAGTTATCATAACTATTTGATCCACTTAAAAATTATATGTTGATAGATCCCATGGTTTTGGAATTTAAACTATTTGTATAAATAGATGTAATTATTTTTCACATTAGATTTGTTTTAAGAGTTATATTTACAAACAGAAAGTCTATGTGGAAATTAAAATGTCAAAAATAGCACCACACATAATGATGTGTGGTGCTATTTTTGACATTTTAATTTCACAATCCACATCATCAATCCACAGACATTTACCACTGGATATAATATAATAATGATTAAAATAGCTTTTATTCCCTGACCCACACGAAATATTAAAAATACTATTAAAATGTTATTTGTTCCCGTTGTCTCTAATTATATTCATGCTGCACTATGTGCATTAAAGTCTTCATAATCTTTATGTATTGATTATTTATTTTACTGATTTGCCTTGTATATGGAATCATGGTAAATGAAGACAAAGGTTTTGCATGCTGTTGCACACAACTTCAATACTGTACTTTTTAATTAATATTTATAAAATAAATAATCCTTTATGCTGATTTCGGTAATTCATTTTGTATTTATAAATAATGTAGAAAAGAATATCAAACCAAAATTTAAAGAAAGTCTGATCAGAGGTCTGATCTGTTGGACTGATTTCTTGTCCCTATCTTAGGGTCTTGTTCTGGCCTCTAATTTTTATTATACAATATGGCATTTAAATACGAAACTTGATTAATTATGAACATAAATTAAAAGTAGTATTCAAATAAATATTTAACTCTCTTAGGGAAGTAATTTAAAAAAGCCTTCCTTAATGCTCACCTTCATTATATAAAAAGCTTCTATGCAAATATTCATGCCTCTATATCTACCGGCTTAGGCTGTGTGTTATCTGTCAGTAGGTCAGGTCAGTGTTAGAGTTTTAAGTAAATTCTATGGTAAAAATTTCAAATGGATGGGGTTTAAATTAAAATAATACAGATAAATACTGTATTAGCAGAATATAACGCGACTCCGAAAAATTCATAAAGATATTTAGAAAAAAAAATAATACTCATAAAAGAATCCAAAGAAAGTAAAATTCAATCAGATAAGCATTTATTTAGGTAATTATAGTTAATAACACAGGATACATTCATGCCAATAAAATTAAGTAATGTAAAACAAAATTAATATTACGTAAGTAACAACAAAAAACGGAAATGTTTATTAAGAATCTGAAGAACTGTTTTCAGAATGAGAACTCATTGATGTCACATGGGTATCATCAGTATTTTCATATTTTCACAATTTACTCACAAGTGTGACGTAATATTGTAAGGGTTGCATGAACAAACAGGAACTTAAGTTAAAGGCATTTATAGTACTGACTTTGTAAACCATGGTTACGTTTCAACCTCTGTAGGAAAATGCCCTTGTTTATATTACATTCCATTACTTAAACCCCGAATTTAGCGCGAGTCGATTTTTAACTGAAAATGAACGGTTGAAAAATGTCGCCTTATGTTCAGGCTAATATGGTATATATTTAAATTAAGATAATAGTTTACATTTAGGCATTTTAACGCTTTTGAACCTTAAAATGGCAGCGTCGTGGTTCGCCACCCGACACGTCTCGTTTTCCGCGGGGGGCGAAACGTGGGCTACCGATAGTCACCTTGCTCGTAGTAACTGGAAAGAAGTGGTCTCTGCCTACCCCAATTTTTCGTTAGTATAATGGTTAATATACCGCCTGTAACGCGGGGGACCGGGGTTCGATTCCCCGCCGAAGAGCCAGGGAAAAGGGCATGAGTCTATATATGTATGTATGTATAATAGTTTATAAATATATATTTAAGATAATATGGAATAAATATTGATTTGACAAGATGTCTATAAGACATTCATGCTTGCATATGAACAGTGCATGGTAAAGTAGAAACTGTGACATAATAATAGTGTTACTGCATCTCTACTGGTGGATGCTGTGAGAACCAGTTATAGGAGGAACCAAGATAATACATACATACATCCATACAGTCATGCCTTTTCCCGCTGGGGTAGGCAGAGACCACTTCTTTCCACTTGCTACGAACCTGACAATACATCTTTCGCTTCTTCTATTTTCATCAACGCTTTCATACATGCTCGTCGGTTGTGGGTACTTCTAACCTGGCCTTTCTTCAGAATAATAGAAAGCAGCGTTATTCTGTTATTCAATTAAAATCTACTGCAATCTCTAAGATAGGCATCTTGATGATTATGCCAGGCTTGATGATTATGGTGAATCCTTCTATTTGTGGTGGAGGCTCATGTTCAGCAGTGGACTTCCATGGGCTAATATTCACTTCACTTCTTGGTTTATGGCGTTTGACCAATTTGGTACAATTCTGCCAGTATTCAGTTATATAAGTATCATAAACTTGATGGGTGGTGATCGGTGAAGATAGAGAATTTTGGTATTGGAAAGACAGAAGGTCCTTTGACGGAAAGCTCTACGACCAGGGTAATAAATCTGAAAACATGGGCTAATATTGATGATCACTGTTATGTATTCAGCAGTTATGAAGTAGGTGCATTGGTAATTTATGTCAGTAATAAGTCAAACAATGTAGGTAGTTATAGAACATCTACTATTATAAAATTGTCATATTTTCAAAATTCAAAAATTTTTAAAAACAAACAACTCAGATCGACTAAGGGCTTCTGAAACCGAATCCGTCGATGTTTGTTTGTTTTTCTTTATTCATAATTATAATTCTAAATTTATTCTTATTCTTAACTGTGGTCCAAGGCTATAAATTTTTAAAAACAAACAACTCAGATCGACTAAGGGCTTCTGAAACCGAATCCGTCGATGTTTGTTTGTTTCTTCGTACTTCACGCAAAAACCAGCAGGTAGATTTTGGTTAAACTGTTACAACCTTAAAAGTACTATCTTATAGGTACTATACCGACTTAAATAATGTGGCATGTTTAATTAAATCGATCCAGTAGAATTGAAGATACAGCTTGATCCCTGTTTTAGTAGCCGCCGCTAAAGTACGAGAGGTTAAGTAAAAGTGGTTCTAAGGTAAAGCCTTAGAACCACTTTTGTATAAAATAAATCTATGATTGTGTCGGGATTTTCCATGTAGCGGAAAACCGACATTCACGCAGGCGGAGTCCGGAGCAAACGCTAGTGAGTTTATAAAATTATCATTCTACCGAATTAGTCAAACGCCATAAACCAAAGAAGCCGAAGTATATGCTACCTATTCTATCACTGATTCTTTATATTGTTTTCATAAACACAATAATGATGAATATAGAAATTTGTGTTATTAAATATGACCTATTATATATGTATTATGAAGTTGCCTATCTTTATAGATATAAGGTTTAATATTATTATGTATTTTATAAGGAGGAGCGTCGTACTGAAGAAAGCAGTCGACGTGCGCTGGAAGTGGGCGCAGCATTGGACAGTGCGGGGCTCCTTCGAGAAATGCTGGCCCGCGCCGCAGATGCCTCACCTGATGAGCACCAGCTCATACACGAATTACATGCATCCTGTCTCACCCTTAGGCCGGTGCTGCAGACATTAGCAGCTTCTGAAGCGCAGGCTGACAATATTAGTATGTTACATTTCATCCTAGCATGACCCCGACATAAGTCAGTTTCTGTAGTCGATAGAACTGTGAGATGGGTTCATCCCTTAAGCACCTCGCAATCCCTGCAACAAGCAATGTCATTCAAATACCAGTCAGGATTCACTATTTTATGTGCCTTGCGAAGAAACTGTGGAACACATAACTTTTTTAAGTAGTGTTTAGCCGATTTGACCGTCCATTCTCATAATGTCTGTCAGTGAGATGAATTTTTATATTTTTAATTTATTTTTTGTCAATTGCTATCATCAAGTTGCTGTTGCTATTACCAAGACCTGTTAGGAATTATAAATCACATAGACCTGCGAAATATAATTTTTAATTTCCCCATTTAAACAATAACGCTTTTTTATATCATCATCAGCCTGTGTAAGTCCATTATTAGACACGAGTCTCGTTAAAAGGTCGGATTTGCCATAATCTTCATGCTTGGCAGGTGTTTTGGAGATTGCAGTAGGTTTTGATTTAATATCAGAATAACACCGCTGCCCACTATCCCGGTACATCCATTAGATGGTCCTCATAGCAACTACGGGAAGAGATGGAGTGACGCTATTATTATGTCAGCGCCACAGTAATATTGATAACGTTATAATAATTAATATGCTGAAGTCATTAAGATGACTCAGAAATCAGGTAGAGGGACTGGGAATGGATGGTGTTCATAAGTGTATATTAGGCCAGATAGTCTTCTTCCAGGCAAAATAAATAATTTGTATCGACAATGCCTGGTAGGAATATGGTCCACTAAAGAACTTATGAAGGATGAACTCCCTATAAAATTTAGGGGAAAATTGTGGATACATGTGTTCTTATTTTTACCTATTATGCTCATACTGGATGCATCGGTGGTGTAGTGGTTAGACACGGCTTACGATCGAAGGGTCGTGGGTTCGAATCCCGGTCCCGTACCACTGAGTTATTATTTGTAATTCATGTACGGTCTACATTTTAGACACCAATGTGCTTAACGGAGAAGGAAAACTTCGTGAGGAATCCTGCTTGCTCGCATGGGTGTGTTAAGTCTACCAACCCGCACTAGGCCAGCATGGTAGATTACGGCCTAATCCCCCTCCTGATCAGGGGAGGTCGTGCCCCTGTAGTGGGGACGATATGGACTGGGGATGATGGGTGATGCACATACTGAGTCTTTTACCATAAAAGGTCCTCTTAAAGTCGAGGTTTGTCGGTGTTCATGGAGCATAGTGTTTTGAACATTACATTATTGGACCACGTTAGATACATCATATAATACTGTGTTCCATGACAAAAAAAAACAAAACTTGACAGAAAATTGTCAGTCTGAAATGGAACTGGGCTGGTGTTACCTGTCTCATGGCTGATGACCATAAATGGAAACNAGGTCCTCTTAAAGTCGAGGTTTGTCGGTGTTCATGGAGCATAGTGTTTTGAACATTACATTATTGGACCATGTTAGATACATCATATAATACTGTGTTCCATGACAAAAAAAAACAAAACTTGACAGAAAATTGTCAGTCTGAAATGGAACTGGGCTGGTGTTACCTGTCTCATGGCTGATGACCATAAATGGAAATTACTACAAAATGATCCCACAGAAAAGCACAGCGGGATGAATTGAGCACTTATTTAAAAGACTGAACAAAAGATCTAAACAAAGGCATTAGGCCGAGGGAAATAGAGAAAGTTGAGGAAAGCCTTTGCTCAATAATAAGACAATGATTACCCTTTATAAATATGAACAATGATAATTATTATTTTAATTCTAGGTGATATTTTACATGCAAGTGACATACTTGACGAAGTATTTGAACAGTACAATGTATTCGTAATCAATGAGCGGGAGAAAGCAACACCAGGTGTTGTTAAAACTGATGCTTCCAACAGTGATAGTTTACTAGATTTCGCTAGTGCAAATGTTGGAAAAGGAGACGAGAAAGCTGTTAAACCTGTTCCATCAAAGAATGTGGTGATTGATGAACTAGGAGACATATTTTCAACTGAAAGTGCATCCAGTAATGTTGCGGAACCATTAAAACCTGTTAACTTAATGCAGAGTGGTGAGTTACAGCCTCTGTTTTTCTTTATTCATAATTATAATTCTAAATTTATTCTTATTCTTAACTGTGGCCCAAGGCTACCTACCACCAGTCAATATTAAATACCTGTGTGGTAGGCTTAGATGCAAGATGAACTGCAATTTTTGAAAGTTTTGTGGCGATCTACATCACTACATAACACACATCCTCAACAGATAGCGCAGTTCTAAAAGTGACGATATAATATGGAAGTCTGAATCACGCGTATGAACCAGTTATAGCGAGATGACCCATGATGCTATTGATATAGTTACATCATCAACTATAGGGTCGAAATGTGGCAGGAGTGGCAGTATCGGAAAAGGGAAGATCTTCCGACCAGACGGGTGTTATGTCTGGCGGGGCCTGCCACCGCCCCGACGGTTGATGTCGGGACGTTGTATATACGAAGTCGCTGTTAAACTTCATGCGCGTGATTCAGACTTCCATATTATATCGTCACTTATAAAACTGCGCCATCTGTTGAGGATGTGTGGTGTGTAGTGAAGTATATCGCCACAGGTTTGCTGTAAGTTAGCATGATGTGGAAACTAGGTTTAAGAGAGAGAGAAACTTCAATGGCTTAGCCATTTAGAGAGAATGTGTGAAAATTATGAAACTAAAAATAAGTACAAATATTGAAAACATGATATTAAATATGGATGAGATGAAAGACCTCAGGAGGCCATTCATATTGTCCTTTAAATACCTGTGGGTTTTTGGAAAACTGTGACCTCATCTCATCAAATACACTGCAATGGCAGACCAGGGTATTCAATTAGTGCGGTACAGTCAGTGTTGATCTATGAGTTCCAGACTTGACCACTGACTGTGGGTCTTATAAGAAAGCTTAAGGTCACCCAGCCAGTAAAATAAGATCTGTTGGATAACCAGAGTCAACAATGTAGTTCAAAGGATTGAAAAGCTAAAGTGGCAGTGGGCGGTGGAGCCCAAAGCGTTGGAGTGGTGACCCCGAACCGGAAAGCGTAGGGTGGGATGACCCCTGATTAGATGGATAATTAAAGTTGCGAATAATCTGTAGATGCAGGTAGCTCATATCTACTCGGCGTTGCGATCGTTAGAATGGACCTATATCCAGCAGTGGATATCTGAGGGCTGATATGATAATGGATGAGACTTATAATACATAAGTATATTAAAAAGATATTGTGTTAAATATAATAAATTTACGAGTATTTGTTATATCATTTTCAGGAGACTTAAATTTATTAGGTGATAAACCAAACAAAAAAGAAGGTTGGAATGAATTAGATTCTCTCGGGGACCAATTAATGAAGCAATCTCTGCCTGACAATATGCAACGAATAGAAAGCTTCAACAGGTAGTTATCATTCTCTATACCAGGACAGCTCGCAGGAACCCTGATAGCCTA
>WUAW01008662.1:0-11074 GCA_017165845.1 Thaumetopoea pityocampa
TATATATATATATATATATATATATATATATATATATATATATATATATATATATATATATATGCATTTTGTCCAACAACGAGAAGATGATCCGTAATTTTATTTATACTATATTTCTGTAAAATATGTTTTTTTTTGTATGATATTTACTTTTGATTGCAGTTCGGCAAACTAAAGCACAAAATTCTAAATAGATAGAAGCTAGGCCTAGTTTGTCGCGGACTAATTAATTCGCGAGTGATCCCCGCGGCCGGGTGCACAGGTACTACGCAAGGACCCGTGCAGTGTCTAGTGGGTTCAAACCCCACATAACCGTGGCGCTGTGTTCTCGGCACCGCGCTATGCGACAGGCATTTTTTCGACGAAGAAAGGCGAGGCCTAGTTTAGGTTTTACCGCTAATATAAATGTTCTATATACTGTTAGTTATATAAAAAACTTACTTGATACAGATAATAATGTACAATTAAAAGGTTGGGGCAAAAAGGTCCTTGAATGGAGACCACGTACTAGCAAGCGCAGTGTGGGACGGCCACCTACGAGATAGACCGATGACCTGGTTAGGATCGCTGGGTCTTGCTGGATGCAGGTGGCTATGGACAGGTCGCGCTGGAATTCTGTTGGAGAGGTCTATATTCAGCAGCGGACAACTACGAGCTGAAATGATGATGATAATGATGAAAAGGTTCACAGTTTTAGTGGTTAAACTCGGAAAACTACAATTGTCTGTCTACATTTTCGTTCTAAAATAATTGCTATTATACAATTTTGTCTAATTTTTCTACATTAAATTTGTGTGTAATAACCATAGTGTTTCTATTCGCAATAAAAATATTTATTATGTATTTTTATTATTATTATGTTCAGTATGTTCAGTTCATCTGTGATCAATCAATTGTCATCATCATCCCTAGTCTATATTCGTCTCTACTACAGGGACACGGACCTCCCCTGATCAGGAGGGGGATTAGGCCGTACTCTAACATTTAACCTAATGCGGGTTAGTAGATTTCACACACTCATGCGGGCATGCAGGTTTCCCCACCAAGTTTTGCTTCTCCGTTAAGTATATTGGTGTCTAGAATATACACCGTATATGAATTAGAAATAACTCGGTGGTACAGGACCGGGATCGAACCTACGAACTTTCAATCGTGTTACAAGCGATAACAAGTGTAACAGAACCTACATTTTGAAAACTTTTTTCCTAAATAATTCGTAGAAAATTAAAAAAATATAACAATTTATAAGTGACTGAGAAAATTTAAAAGTATATTGGGGACGCTTAAAAATAAATAAACTTAACAGTTAATACATACATACATACATACACTCACGTATCCCATAAAGGTAGGCAGAGATCACAGTTTGCCACAAACTACGATACTGATACACGTCTCTCGCCTCATCCACATTCATACACTTTTGTCGATTAAAGGAACACCTTTAATCGACAAAAGTGTATGAATGCGTAGTTTGTGGCAAACTGTGATCTTTGCCTACCTTTATGGGTCAAATTTGTAACAACAAATTTGACCGTTTTGAAACAAGTTGTTGATTTGACCAAGATAAGCTAACAGTTAATAAAATACATATAAATAAAAAATCTACTAATTCTCGTACCAATTAACTGGTTACTCACGATTCCTATACACGCGTCCTGTCTTAATTCACTCCCGTTCTGCTTCCTTTACAAACTGTTAAATAATTAAATAAATATGTTGTTGTATTTTATCTTACTGTTTTGATTTATTATATTGAGAATTATGTAAGTATCTAATAATTAATTAAAAGATCTTATTTGGATTCTCTGATGTACGTATGTATATCATTCGATTAATTTGTTAATTTTTATTGCTTCTTATCTTCCGTTATTTTAATTCGCCCGCTTACCATTTACTACATAGAAAAAGAGAATCTTTAACACAAGTACCTATATTTATTGATAGCAAGAAATGAAACAACTTTTATGNCTAATTAAATAAATATGTTGTTGTATTTTATCTTACTGTTTTGATTTATTATATTGAGAATTATGTAAGTATCTAATAATTAATTAAAAGATCTTATTTGGATTCTCTGATGTACGTATGTATATCATTCGATTAATTTGTTAATTTTTATTGCTTCTTATCTTCCGTTATTTTAATTCGCCCGCTTACCATTTACCACATAGAAAAAGAGAATCTTTAACACAAGTACCTATATTTATTGATAGCAAGAAATGAAACAACTTTTATGAAGTTCTGTTAAAATAATGTTTTTAAAAATAAAACGCTGGAAAATTCTGGAATAAGATCCGAAATTACCTGCTATTTCACATTTACTCTTTCCCCAATAGAAATTTTAAAAACTATAACATAGATCTTGTCTTATCCATTTTCTTGTATTTGTTAGTAACCTTAGAATTGGTCTGTAAGTGCAATGCAAGAAGAAAGATCGCTTGCTAAAGCTCGCTCCGAAATGGCTAGTGAATAGTCGGACGACCATGCAATTTTATTGCAGCCTTTTAATAAAATTGAAAGTGTTGTCTCAGTAAAAACTGTGGACATTAAAAAAAATTATGATTAAATTTAAGTACAAAATAGTTCGTGTTCAATACAGAACATAAAAAACGTTAGTATGATAGTTTGTAAGTTTTAATAGGGCAACATTGTAATTACTTTTTTTTCAATTGTCTGTGTCTTTCTCCTGTCACTCAAACAGTATTTTTTCTCTGTTCATTTTTTATTATTGCTCATGTATCCATGTACAATTAACAAAAATAAATAAGTTTTATTATTCTAAAAACTGTCTGTTTTACTTAACAGTTCGAATGTAAAATATGCCATGGTACATACTTCGAAATAATACTTACTAAAACTATACTGCATGAATTCACATATGTATTTTATATTCTTGTTCTAAGAAACAGAATTCCATCCAACTAATTTTTTTTAATATTTTAAGAACACAGGAAGGTTGAAAATTACACAGTGGTTATTTATAAATCTTTAATTTTGAATATGTTTATTAAAAAAATTATAAAACTATTTGTTGACATTTATTGACGGATCGTCAATTGTTTTATTATCACAACTTGAATTTCTCTGCCTATTTCTATAATGGAAAGATTATGTCTTTCTGATATTTAAAGAATATAAGTTCTCTATATGTTATATTATACAGAAAATTGCTTTTTTTTTAAAGACGTATCTCAGCACCTTAAGGCATTAAAACGCTGAATTTGCATTTGAATTTGAATTGCTAGAAACGGCCAAAAGTCGCATCCTCTTGCACCATATGCTTTTATATAGACCGTGAGTAAAACAAAGCTTTTGGTTTCCAAAAAGATTTGAAATAAAAGATAACTTCGTTTAGATATGTATCTGTAATGAATTTATGTCTTCACATATTATATGGCAACTACTATCTTCTACATTAAAGCATGCAATGAAAACCCAGGCGTTAGAACCTCGTTCGGTAGTTAGCAGTATTCACCGTTGCGTCTTAGGGTCTAAGTCAACTCACCTAGAGTTGAGTTGAACGTTATGATGGAATGAGGTTGCTTACAGCGTGATTCTGTAAGATATTTAAAAGAATTGATTACGAATTTAAGCAAAAATATCCATACTTACTTGATTATATGATGATCCACGCTGATTTGTCATTGTTCAAAGTTCTCCAAAAATATTTGCATCACACCAACACAGCCGCAACTTAATGAAAAAACTTTTGTACATTTCAATTAGTATCCTTTCAAAGACTGTAATTTTCCGACGTTAACGAGTTAAATTTTATCGAAAATTAATTGCGACATCTTCATTGAAAACTTTTCACTCAACTTTGATACCTACTTACCTAAATTTTCCTTCGGGAAAACTTTGACAATACAGAGTGTATCCACCGTGAAACTCAGAGAGGGGGTGACTGAGTGGCTGTTACGTACACGTAAATCTTAAACAAATTTTCACTTCAATCACCCGTTCTACTGGATTTTCTAAAACGTTATTAACAGAGTTGCTAGTCTCGATTTGTTTTAAGTTCAATTACATCAAATCATTAAAGTGAGGAAAGGCCGTTTGACCGTGTCACGGAATAAGGATTTACTTAATTATGTTTCTATATAAATAGAAGTGAAGGTTTGCTACCGTTTGACTATGTCTGTTTAACGCTTTCGGAGCTACTAGATTTGGCATTGTCGTTGTGTAAATACACAGTTCAATGAATATAAAAATAATAAAAAAAAAATGTTTATCCAATTTAAAACTGAACACGATATTCTTGAGTAATATCAGGTCAGTACCATCTACGGAGCCTGCATACGGAGTGAAATTTATTTCTCAGTATACACTACAGATATGGCACCGAAAGCATTAATGGACTTTGTCAAAATTTCTACCCTACTCCGCGTTTCAGCTCTGTTAGTTGCTGTAATGTACCGAAGCCTAAAACTCCGACAAACACCTCTTTCGCAACTGCCCAAGCTGACGTTTGAGTCCCTCTTGATGTGCTTTTGTGCTAGTCGCTCCCACTCTTAGTCAAGGCTTAAGTACACTCTGCACTTGCCATCTTGTCCGGTGATACTGAAAAAGCCATCGGCGGCCATTTCTCGTTTCGAAAACAAAGTTCAGTGGAAAGTTCTCAGTTCCTTTATAAAATAGATGAAAGCTTCGTCGTTATAGACAGAGTCTTCTATGAGCTATCCCATTTTTACTATAAAGCACAAAAAGCATGATTCTCGTCTACGAAGTAGCTTTACATTAATAAACGTCCTCGCGACATAGGTATGGAATTGTTTGCACTAATATTATGTATCTATAGTGGGACATAAGCTTAGCAAATTATACTTCTAAGATGGACGAAATGGCCTAACTTAGCCAACTTCAGACTGTAATTGTTTTAATATTTTTGTTATGATGATATTAAGTATTAAGATCAATATAATAAATCGATATCAAATAAATATTTACAATTATTTGTACATTTTACGTGAAGTTTGTTTTATAATTGTTTATATATTTATTTTATATATTCTTTAACTTTTCTTCGTTCATTTATAATTAAAATATATTTGTTCTAATGTAGAAAAACATTAGCTTTAAGAAGCCTTAGAAACTAAACGCGACCACTATTAAATCACTTAAATTCTTTCACCTGTGCGAAATAAAACCGAACTTTGTCTTAGTTTCTATAACCTGTTCATTCTATATACATTAAGTATTAAATTAACTGCCCGCCATTCACAAATCGAAGAAAGTTTTATCGATTAAATATCAAGACTCTTACTACAAGCATACCAATGCCTTGTAGTTGTTTAAATATTAATCATTTCAAAGATTGCCGAGGCGAAGGCAAATTACAACCAGCGAATAATCTCAACCTAAATTTATCTAAGTACTTATAATTATCTAAGTACTCGTTTCTATATTGTTATAAACCGAATCCCTTGAATTCAAATTATCGTTAGGGATTACAAGTTTAAATCGCTTCTATGTGTATGAGGATGAGGACTTGTGAGCGGCCGCCTGCGCGCGTGTTGGTAAATCACCATTAGTTGGTACATCATTTACAAGCCCAAAAATGTTACTTTCCCGCTTCCTCTCGTGGGCCTTTTGTAATCCGTGTAAATGTGTGCGCGAGACGCCCTATCCCGATAGGTGTTCGAGCTGGTAGTAGATGTGTAGGCGAACGGTCCGGGCTTGCGTAGCCCCCGCCAGTAGCAAACCGATCGTAGCGGCACTACGACGCACCTACGCCGTAGCGATCGCGGCCGTATCTATAACCTCCCCCTACCCACATCTTTGGACAATAGAACCGACGACAATTCGTGGCGTTTTGTTATTTTTTTTTCTTGTTAAATGTGAATAAAAGCGACTCTTTGTGACATTCAGTCGTAAAATACGGAGACAGTATGCTGAAGGGACACCCTTTGTCCTCAAAAGAGACTGATATTATGGTGCCATTATATAATTTTTGAACATTAATCTGTCAAAGTGATAGCTTACAAATTGTCACAGTTTTGTCGTGTTACCATAGATCATAGAAGATATAGAGGCGCAAATTATGAAATTCTGAATGCAAGGTTGCAGTATACTGTCTTTGGTGTATTATTATAATTACTGTAAAGTTTTAGTGTTGGTGTAAAACAAATATTAACAATTAAAAATACACGATTGCATGCCGTACATCAAAATGGAGTTCCTGTACCATCAACACTAAAGTAAGGGAAATTACTTTGATTATATCGTTCTTTTTAATTATTTTTTGGTATTTATTTACATAAAAGTTATTTGAATAAAACTTTCACTCATTTAATTGTACCGGTGTCTCATCAGTGATATAGTTATTAAACTAATTTACCATATTTGGAATTTATAATAGCTTTGAGATGAAACAAAGTATGTTTATATATTTATTGTTGTGTGGCTCTGGCGTAGTAATAGAGTCACTGTATCTTTTTTCGTGGATGCTGCGAGAACCGGGGATGTATCAGGATAATAGAACCGGGGATGTATCAGGATAATAGGCAGCGACGTCAGCCTGTTATTCAATTAAAATTTACTGCGATCTCTAATACGCCTTCCAAGTGTGGAGATTATGGCAAATCCCATCTCGCTAAGGAGTAGACCCATTACCAGCAGTGGACTTCTACGAGATGATAATGACGGTACCAATATCACAATAACTTAATTACCCATCTGTGCAAATATAAACTTATATTGGAGGGAACATATTTTGCTATAGTTAATGTATAGCTGATTTTGTAAATTTCATACCATTTAAAACAATTTCTATTTCTTCGATTTTTCAACTGTTCCTTTGGATTTTTCCTAATTCTATTTTTTCATTTGAATTGGGGCTCCCCGATACCAGCTTCAACCTTTTGACCGTATTCCGCGAAGAGCCGCTCGAATCGTAGACGACTACGATCTCCAATCGGCTGGACCCACTGGCCTTGCAGAGAGACATAGCATCTCTCTGCATCTTCTGCCGTATCCATCACGGGGAGTGTCCCGAGGAATTTTTTGGACTAATTCCAGCCGCTGAATTCCATCACCGCACATCTCGCCAAAATTTACAATTTCACTATGATGACAGTGGTAGATCGCCAACTATCCAAGTGATGAGTTGGATAGTTGGCGATCTACCACTGTGTCTTTCTCGCGCACTTTCTTTCCATGTACCACCATCTTGTGGAATGAGCTACCAGTGGCGGTTTTTCCAAGCGAATACGACTTGAGGACCTTCAAGAAACAAGCTTAGACTTTTCTTCACTTTTCGGATTTCGATGTTGCGGGAGTCTATGGGCAGCGGTGATCACTTACCATCAGGTGACCCTCTTACCATCTGGTGACGCTCTTACCATCTGGTGACCCTCTTACCATCAGGTGACCCTCTTACCATCTGGTGACGCTCTTACTATCTGGTGACCCTCTTACCATCTGGTGACCCTCTTACCATCTGGTGACGCTCTTACCATCTGGTGACCCTCTTACCATCAGGTGACCCTCTTACCATCTGGTGACCCTCTTACCCGTTTGTCCCCTCTTATACGTATATAAATAAAAATATTAAAAAGCAAATAATTTAGAAAGTCAGAGAGAGGTGCGTGTTTTAAATTCGAACTCGAAATCTAAGATTTGGTAGCGCATTACCATACTTCTAGGCTATTATTACTTCAGTGTAACTTATGGCTACTTTAGTTTAGAAATTTTTTACATAACACGAAAATTCTGTTATGAAAATCAAGCTTAGAAATATATTTTCTATTGCTTTCTCACTAGTCTTTTAATAAAATTTGTCATATAAATTAGTTTTGCCATTTTGGTTTTGTTGAGTCATAGACAACTAAATATAATATTTAAACATTTGCATTTAATTTTTTTATATATTTCACATAACATATATCCTAAACAACCCTTGCATATAAATTGATCTTGTAATATAATTCTGGCCAATATCCACGTTCTACAAAATATATTGACAGCATTGCTTAAAAATTTTAAAAAAGATATAAAATAATAAGATCCTAGTAAGATAAGCTGTTTCAGAATATTTGTTTCTAATGATGCTTTTGAGGATATAAGCTGTTAAATCAGTATGTGATGTGGACAAGAATATTGCTAATTTACCGAGGGGAGATGTTTAATAAATAAAGAACTTTACCAATAACAAGTAGCTGGTAAAAACAGTTTTTTTTTTCAGTACAGATAAGTCAATAGCTGCTGCCATCACTAGTGCTATGGAAATATGGAAATAAACTTGCATAAAATGCAAGTTGATTGTTACATTATACAGAGTTACATTATATATAGTGGAAAGTTAAATTAATTTATTCTAAATTACTCGGGGAATCGACTGCTATAGTTTTAATATCATATTGAATAATATAACCTCAAATATTTATTAAAATGAAAAGAATATTTGTTTTTATTTTTCGTAATGGTGTTCTAGTGGTGCTAGATACGACTCAAGATCCAAAGGTTGCGGGTTCGATCCTAATTCCGTACACTTGGTTTATTTCTAATTCGTGTGCGGTTTGTATTGTAAACAGCTATGCACTTAACGGAGAAGAAGAACTTAGTGAGACTACATGTCCGCATGGGTGTGTGAAATCTACCAACCCTCACCTGGCTAGGGTGGTAGTCTACAGCCTAGTACCCCTCTTGCTGAGGAGGTCTGTGATCCTGTAGTAAGGACAGGTACAATATAATATTCCGAACACACTTTTTTCACACACATTTATCTAATTCCATATTAAGATTCGCTTTGTTCTGCGTTTACAACGATATACTTACTTATGTATTACTAGCTTTTGCTCGCGGCTCCTTCCAATCATATATTTATATAAAATGCCATGGAACCACATTTGCCGCCGGTAAATTACGAATTTACCGGCGACTACTAAAATAGGGATCAAGCTGTGTCTTCAATTCTACAGGACCGATTTTGATGAAACATACCACAGTATTTAAGTCAGAATTGTACCTTTACGACTATAATAGTTTAACTTAAACATACTAGCTGGTTTTTGCGTGAAGCTCGAACAAACAAACAAATATCCAAATCATTACAGTCTTAAAAGTACTATTCCGACTTAAATACGGTAACATGTTTCATCAAAATGGGTCTAGTAGAATTAAAAATGCAGTTTGATCCCTGTTTTAGTAGGCGCCGTTAAGGTACAAAGGAACTCAAGTGAGAGTAGTTCTAAAGCTTTTTATATTAATCTGTGATTGTTTCGGTATTTCCAATGTAACGGAAAACCGACATTCACGTGGGCAAAGCCGCGAGCAAAAGCTAGTGACACATAAAATTATCTCGTCTTAAGTTAAAAACAGTTATCTCATGGGTTGTGTTTGTGAGGCTTTTGATGAACAACTGATCTCCTGCACCCACAATCCCTTGTGACTGGTGTTATTCAAACTCCAACCAAGACCACAGTTTTACGTGTTTGCCGAAATACAGAAGAAGTCAAGTGTAACTTAAAACTTAGAGCGGGTATCTAACTCCCGGCCGCAGTAAGCATTTTCGTTTTTTTTTTAGTGGAGAAACCTTGCTTAGGATATCCAATTTTTGCGGGGTATACGAGCGAATTATGTCAGATTCTTGGCTAAAAATCCCTTTCTATTCCGTCTTCATTTGCGTAGTGGGCTTCAGGAACACGCATGTATACGACTGCACCAGAGGTTGTTTGCATTTTATGCGAACCTTTTTCTTTACTAGGACTCCATATGAAAGCGTAGTAGACACACTCGATTCAGCTCGAGGGCTGGGTCTTCTGCAAATATGAGAGTATCTTCCGCTCCTGTCGCCCGCAGGCCCTGATTATGATGGCATAAGGTCAACGGTCATACGCTTCCTTCACCCGACTCTTCTATGGTGGTGCGAATCAGCTAGAGGGTCATTCTCTCAGATTCGTACTACCGCCTTTTCTGCAAGAGGACAGTTTCGCAAAAGGCTTGGACTGCACTCCACGACCTCTGATCGCTGGTCATGATTCTGAAGCATTGCCTAATTTTTGGTTGTATTCATCATCATATCATCCCACAGACGTCCACTGCTGGACATAAGCCTCCTCTAATGATCACCACACTGAGCGGCTATGAGTCGCCTGCATCCACCGACTGCCCGCGACCTTCACCAGGTCATGGGTCCACCTAGTCGGGGGTCTACCCGCATTACGCTTTCCGGTTCGGGGTCGCTACTCCAGCACTTTAAGACCCCAACGTCCATCGGTTCTGCGAGCTAGTTTGTATCATCACAATTAAATATGAGCAATTCTTTTCAGTTTTTAGTGTTTTATTTTTAATTATTTTACATTGATTTTTAAAACTATTATTTATTTGTGGTATTTGGTCTTTCACTATATTAATACGTTCATAGCGCTATGAGGTCATATTGACCCATGCAGTAGTTTCATACGGTGCGTTGAGAATAATAGTGTTACTTCATTGAGAACACATACCGCGATAGGTGGTGAAAGAAAGAGACAATACTAATGTTGCGTATTACACACATAATAGATTTTCATTTGAAATTTTGGGAATGTAAAAACTTCAAATTAATACTATTTCATACCACAAATTTTATCTTAATTCGTTCAGATGTTTTTCCATGTTTAAATTACAGAAATTCAACTCATCTAAACATCTATCATCATCAATCATCTAAATATGTATATCTGAAATTAACAAGATGTAAAAAAACTCATTTACATCATCTGTCTTTTATTTTTAAACCAATAAAGAAAAAGCATAAAAAGGATTTTTTTTTCGAGAAGATAAGTTATTAAGTGTTTAAATTATGATTTACGAATTTAAGCCTCTACGACTTCACTCTCGTTCGAGTTAAGAGAATTTTCTTTGCTTAGCACTGTTTATATAGACAGTGCCAAGCAGCTAAGCGTGAAACTAGATGTCGCCACCCATCGCAACAATCTTATTTTAAAATTACATTTCTCTTGAGGCGCCTGTATGCCAGTGTATTTATTTTGAAACGAAAACGCGCATTTTGAATAAAAAAAAGAAAATATACAATTTGTATTTATGATAAAAAGAGAATGAGAGTTTCTCAAACTTTTTGTCCCGTAGA
>WUAW01008663.1:20655-34052 GCA_017165845.1 Thaumetopoea pityocampa
CAGCGATCCTCACCAGGTCGTCGGTCCATCTCGTAGGTGGCCGTCCCAAACTGCGCTTGCTAGTACGTGGTTTCCATTCAAGGACATTTTTTATTTAATTTGATATTATGAAAACTGAAAAACTATTTGTAACTTAGTTATATATAATAAAAATTCAGTTTACAAATAGTAATTTTGTGCAAAATCCGTCTCAACTGGCAGCATTCCTAGTCTGACATTGCTACGAGTATCTTCTATAACACTACTTATAAAAAATATCTTTCGCTTATATATTGTCAAATATTTCTTTGACAGTTTCAATAATTTAATCATAATTTGTTTGTTTCCAAAAAGAGATTACATTTTTTACACAAAGATTCGCTGGTAGATAACCCAAAATGTGAACTCACGAAAATCTTGAAAGACAGCCAAAACTTAGCACGAACTCAAGATTAAAAAGGCTAAAAGTTTATCAGTAAAATTTTATCTCTCTCGCCCTATCTCCGTGCGAAAGCAATTTTTGAGGTGCCCATAAATATAGGTTTCATCGTAAATAATTTCAAATATTGCCATAAATAAATTTCGTGGTCGTTTTGGGAGTTGGAAAATATTTGCGGTAGGTACTTTTGGGTCGTTGCCTGTTATTTAAAACTACCGCCGTACGAATATACCTTTTAAAAAATCTCGATTTTTTTTTAAATATTTTTTTACATATTTCAGATTGTCTGCTGTAGTTTAGTGCGTATTCATTTCTAGTGCGTATTCATCCCCACTACAGAAGCACGTACCTCCCGTATATAATCAGGAGGGGGATTAGGCCGTAGTCTACCACGCTGTCCTAGTGCGAGTTGGTACAGTCCACACACCCTTGAAGGCATACAAATTTCTTCGAGAACTTTTCTTCTTCGTTGAGTACATTAGAGTTTACTATGGACCCCGCAAGGGGTCTTCGCCAACTATCAAAACCACATTTAATGTTGATAAATTTTATATTAACTACGCTTTGGGGGTCTACCCAAAAGTGAAAAACATTACAATTGGTCTATAAGACAAATGTGTGAGGCCCTCTGATGTAGACCGTACATAAGACTGAAATAACCCAGTAATACGGGACCGGGATTGAACCCACGATCTTTTGATCGCAAGTCGTGTGTATCAGCACCAGGCCACCGTTTACAATACTTGAATAATAGTTATTAATGATTACTCGAATAATATTTTAATACTTACCCTGATGGTTCTTCCTTAAGTAAAGACATCTGTTGAAAAATACAAGGAATGCATTGAGAAACTTTAACATTTTTGAACCTTATAAAAATGGCAGTATCGTGGTTCGCTACCCGACACGTTCCGTTCCCCGCGGTGGCGAAAACTGGGCTACGAATACCCACTTTGCTCGTAGCAAGTGTAAAGAGAAGTGAAAAGTGTAAAGAAGTGGTCTCTGTCTACCATAATTCTTCAGTAGTATAGTGGTCAGTATCCTCTTCTGTCACGCAGGAGACCGGGGTTCGATTCCTCGTCGGAGAGCCAGGGAAAAAGGAATGATTGTATATTTGTATGTATGTACTAGCTTTTGCCCGCAACTTCGCCCGCGTGAACGTCGATTTTCCTCAACATCCCGACACAATCATAGATTCATATAAAAAATATATAAACCACTTTTAATTGACCTCTCGTACCTTAGCGGCGGCTACTAAAACAGGGATCGAGCTGTATCTTCAATTCTACTAGACCGATTTTGATGAAACATGCGCTATTATTTAAGTCGGAATAGTACCTTTAAGACTATAATAGTTTAACCAAAATCTACTGGTTGGTTTTTGTGTGAAGCCCCAACAAACAAACAAACAACAAACATCGATGGATTTGGTTTCAGAAGCCCTTAATTAGTCGATCTTCATAGTTTGTTTTTAAATAATTTTGATTTTTGAAAATTTGACATTTAACAATTTTATAATAGTATAGATAGATAGTTGTACGTATGTATGTATAAATAAGAAAGCTGGCGCAATTAGACATGGTCTGCAGTCCCCGCTATCAAATCGTACCATCACATATTTCCAAGTCAAACGCAGATAACACAAAAACGGCCTTTTATTTCTGTGTTTATTTTCTACGGACGATTTACTTAATCCCTCGGTGAAATACAGACGAACGATGTTATCGTTGTGACCTGGAAAGCAATAACTAGTTTTTTTTTAGTTGAAGCATCATGAATGCATCGAAATCAACATAGTCAACATTTAACGACTGATTAATACAGTGGGAGTGGACCTTACTCCCGTTTTCGAATCCTGTTAGGAACAAAGTTTAAGTTATGTTAAAGATGTATTTATATATTTGTGTATTGTAATTATCTACATAAGTATGTATAGCGTTGTCCAAGATACATGGAGTCCTACTTTGGGACCCGATTAATAAATACTTTTAATTTGTTTTTAATTATCTATAATTTTTGAAAATTTGACATTTAAAAATTCTATAATAGCAAAGACATAGATAGTATTTACTATTGTAAAATTGTTAAAAGTCAAATTTCGTAAATCAAAGATATTTAAAAAAAACTACTAATTTCAACTATTTAAGGGCTTCTGAAACCAGATCTGTTGATGTTTGTTTGTTTGTTTGTTTATTAGAGCTTCATGCAAAAACCAACGGATAGATTGAGTGTGACCTCGGTGCCACCCTAGAATTGGTTGAATCTCATGGAAGCCAACGGATTCGTCATGCATGATGTTGAAGATCGAGCAGGTTGGAGCACGTTGACTAGGAAGGCTGGACTCTGAGTACAAAGGCTGGAGTTAACGCCAAAAAGACTAACACCATTCCAATACCAGCAGGAATTTTACCTTTTAAAACCTTTTCGATCAGGTCAGACATATTTTAAGGCGATTAAATAATTGATCACTAGATCTCACTCATGGTAACGTACAACCACGTATAACTGGTACGTACACGTATAACTGGTAACGTGCTGTCCACGGCAGGGTACAAACTAAGCCATAGACTGATTCTTGTAATATGATCCAGACTGAATAAGGTATAACCATCTTATAAACATCCCGACAAATATCTCCTACAAATAATTTCACAATTCACGAGCTTACCAGTGAGCCAAAAAAACTGTAAATAACGACACCACAGCAAAAATCCAACTAAGGATTTACATGGCAACTTCATATTTTCGCAGCATCTGGGACGAGAGGTCTCGCTCGTCTCATTTCCTCAATAAATTCTCTCGAGAGCCGAACGGGTTGAATTAATGCGGGTCCCTAGCTGAAGATCATTTTTGCCCCGAATGATACATAGTGTGTGCCGTATGGGATTACCCCGCCTCCAGAAGCTAAATTTTAAGGTAAACAGTTTATTTTATTGCAATACTAGCGATAACCCGTGGCTTTGGCCGTTTGAAAATTTCGATTAATACATATCTTTACAAACGTCTTACGATATCATCATATAATTTAATGATTTCAAATTCAAACACTGTAGAAATTAATGTGTCGATTTTCAGGATATAAAAATAATTATTGTGGCTTATATTATGTATTATGGTAAATATGTCATGTATTTACTATACTATAATTTACAATATAGATAAAGCAGCTTGTAGATGGTTTTGCGTTTGTAGTACAAATACTACTACAAACGTACGCGCAGTGACTAAAACGGGAATAAACCAGTTTGCGCTAGCTACCACGTGTCTCGCACTCTCGCATCGGTAGCTTATAAGTAGCGTTAGAAGTTAGTTATACATAGTGAATTACGTTTAGTATGTATAATATTAAGTACCCACCTATAAATATAAAAAAATAAAAGTATTCGTTTATTTATTTATCTGCTGACCGTACTCTCTCTCCAAGCTGATTTGGCCGTAGATATTTAATAAATCAACCGTGGCAAGAGTGATAGTATGCGAAAAAATATCTTGTGACCAACCGGATGTTGTGTCTGAAGCGACTTGCCACCGCCCCAACCGTCGATGTTGGAACGTTGTATATATAATAGGTATACCATTTTCTTTATCGTGATTCAGCTTCCATGGCCGTGTTGACATTTGTGAGTAACGCCATCTGTCGAGGGTGTGTGGTATTGTATAGCCGTAATATTTTCTACTAGCTGTGCCCGCGACTCCGTCCGCGTGGGCATTCGGTAAGAGTGAAGTTATACATAAATTATTTTCTCCGATATTAATAAGAATGAATGATACATGATAGATAGATTAAACAAACACCAAATGTTAGGAGAAACTTGCCACAATGCAACAGTAAAAACAGCATTCAAGTCGGTTTAGCCGTTTCTGAGATTAGCGTGCACAAATGCACAGACAAACAGAGAAACAGACAAAATTTCTAAAAACTATATTTTTGGCTCCGGTAGCATAACTACAACCTGTATGGATGGTTTTTTTTTTGAAAAAATATTCATTGTACAGACACGGCTCGTTTACGATTTTATTATATGTATAGATGATAATTTCTATGATAAAGTAAGGAATATATTCTGAACACTTACATTAATCTAGTCCCAAACGAGGAATCCCTGTATCTTGGGTAAAGTTTTGGAAATAGGCCGTCTGGAAGAGATCGTATATTGCGATAAGACTGCATAATGTATACTTTCTATTTCTTCTTTATTGTTTGTAATTTTTTATTGGCGTGCCTTAAAGAGTACTTTTTATCGCCAATCCAAGTTCGTCTCCACTAGAGGGGCGCGGACCTTCCTTAATCAGGAGGGAGATTGGGCCGTAATCTACCACTCTGGCCTGGTGCGAGTTGGTAGACTTCACACACCTATGTAAATATTACAGGTTTCCACTGAAAAAAAAGCAGAGGAGTGGTGAACCACTTCAAAAATTTATTTTATTTTAAAATTAGAATTTTGTTTAGTCTCTTGTTTATTTTTGAATTTTATTTAATATCATGATAGTCATATCATACCTCTAGAGTTTTTTTTTCAATTGGATCTAGTATTATATATATCACAGTGAGATCTGTACTATCATTTTTAAACTATTTGTCGGAATTTTGGCGGCAACCCGAGTGAAGCATCGTTGGAAGTAATTGCGATGTTTAATGTATAAATTTGGTGTTGTTTTGTGTATTAATGGTCACTAATCGTGAATAATACTGAAATATTGGAATAAAACTGTGACTAACATAACGAAGTGATCGTATTTTTCAAGGCAATAGACCTGCAGTATTTTACCTAGTCAAAGTGGTATTCATCGGATTGACTTCAAAACAGCCAAGAAGTAATAAAATGTGATACACCGATATTTTATTGTTAGTTTGAAGAATATTATATAACATCAAAATTTATACACTCGACACTGGCAGAATTGGCGCGAATTTGAATTCGATTGCCATTATGAAAAAGAAGAAGAAACTATTTGTCTTCATCTATCGTTACAAACAAAAATATTTGCATAAAGTTTGTATTTACAGTTAAACCGATTTGCATGCGTAGAAATCTGTCAGTGTTAAATTCCTTAATTTTTTTAAAACATATGAACAATGACATTAGTTGCCATGATAACGCACGATTAGTTCCGCGTAATATGTTATTGCACAATCTGCTGGTATTTTAATGGGCTTTCGCGTTTAGGATTCACTAAATCTCATCATCTATGACTTTCTGTTAAAATTATTGTGATATTCTTTTTTTAGTAATTTGTGAGCTTAATATGGCTAAGTTATGCGCACGTGTTTCTATCAGTCGCCACCCTTGTAAGTTATGCTGGCCGCACCCAGCGCTAACCCGATAACTTCGTGCTAAACAAGGGCGGGTGACGCTGACTTAGCATTCCAGTGATTGTTAACCATTTGAAAGGGACTTATTATTGTGACCTAAACTCGGCGACAGAGCGTCGCGTAGCGATGAGACTGAAACTTAAAAACAATTATACTTAGTCATCAACCAGAATGGACACTTTTTAAAAACCTTCGACAGCGCTCCCGAAATTTGTAACCATACTTTTTACAAATAAATATTCTATTCTATTCCGTTCTGTTCCGCTCCGGTCTGCCGCGGTCCGGTCCGGTCCGGTCTGTCCCGGTCCGTACCGGTCCGTTCCAGTCCCGTCCGGTCCGGACCCGTCTCGCTCCGTTCCGTTCCGTTCTATTCTATTCCAAGCACTACGTATACGCGTTCATCAAACAAAACCACTTTATCTATGCCTAGGTGAGTTCAGATTATGTAGGTTTAACCCGCGCGGTCCAACGACCGAGAGACTCGTTACTGTATTTACACATTTTTTTTTGTTAAAGGGTGTCGTAACTCGATAAAATATCCGATATCGTTGACGGGTTTACCAACTAAATGTTTTTATTTTACACATATTCCATGAAACTGATTTAAGGACTTATATTTTGTTATTTTTAATCATTATAATCATCAGCCCGTGGAAGTCCACTGCTGAACAAGGTTTTCCTCCTTAAAAAAAGGAAGAATTTACCTTATCTTCTCGCTTGGCAAGTGCCTTGCAAAACGCAGTACGTTTGGATTCAATAAGAGGATAACGGTTACTATAAGAAAGAAAGTGAATACCCTGCCAGTTGAAACATAGGTACATTAATGGTTAAGTACACACAATAGTATCAATATTGATGTAACACAAACTAAATTTGGTCTCTCCCTATTTTTTTCTAATGCCAAACACCAAAACGAGATAGCAAATATTTTTTGGCTAGTACCAACCTACATTTTTATCAAACGGTACAAATGTTGCATTTTTGGGTACTTTTAGTCCATGTTATTGTTGTTCTGAAATGTTCCGAACTCACATCTAAATTTCTTAATTTTGACGTGTCTAAACAAAACTGACAACACAAAAATTGATAGATATCTCGTTTTGGCGTTTGACGTTAGAAAAAGATAGAGAGAGACTAAATTTAATTAAATTCTGTTACAACAAAATCATCACCTATATTAAATTATTACAAAAGAATAAACGAGTCATCCACCCAAGAAATATGTTGACACCCCTAGATTACAAAGTGCATCATATTGAGGAAAAAAGGATTATCAAGATGTATAAATAATTATATATATTATACTTGTACTAAATACTCACTGCAGTTACATAATTACTGTATGTTTTAGATTAAAAACAATTCAATAGATACTATGAATATCGTAATCGAAACGCAAAAAAAAACATTAATTACATTTTTTCTGGGTACTAATGGAAGGGGAAATCTTCTGCAACAACAGTATGTAGATTCTCCTTTAGGAAATACTATTCAATAACTTAACAGAGAAAAAGGAGCAATATCATGCTAAACATTGATACCCAAGGTGGACTAATCGACCCCCGGGGGTCAATGCTGACCTGCAAAGTATCCACGTCAACGGTTAAAAACACATTTGAAGTTAACAAATTTCCAAAAAATAATATTAATTACGTTTTGCGGATCTACGCAAAAATGAAAAACATTACAAGTGGTCTACAAGACGAAAAAGTTTGAGGACCTCTGATGCTAAACCTCACACTCACACTCATACACGCGATATCTTAAATATTTCTGGAGCCAACACGTTATAAACAAACACACGCAATACAGACTAGTGCCGCTTTAAGGGGCTACTAAGTGCCCCATTTACTTGAAGTATGCCCCAATAAATAGTGAATGTCTTTGGCCGGGTGTTCGCATTTTTCAACAGCAAAACTGCCCCTTATTTCAGGGGTAGCAAGATAAAAGTGTTCCTGTGATCGGAACAAAATACTTTTTTTTTTCGTAAAATGTGTCTGTTTTCATGTAGATAATTGTTAGGTTAATAATATATTAGAATAGAAGAAGAATTCCCTAAATCTAAATTAAAAGGGTACTTCTTACAGCTTGATTGCGAACAGTAGTTTCAAAATAAATATATTAACAATAGTTCTAAAATAAATATACTATAATTAAAATATTCCACTTTTCAAATTTTGTCTTCTCCATATGACACACAAAATAAAACAGCCTGTATCAATTTATGTAACTACGAACGCGCAGCGCCTGGGTAAGCCATGGCGGTGTATTACAATTGTGATAATTTTGTAAGTGATGTATTTTAGTTGAATAATATATAATATATTATAAAAGTTTCATTGAAACATTAATTATCAAGCAGTAAATAATGGTATTATTTGCTATCACAATTTCAGCTACAAGCAGATTAAAGATTTATGGCTATCTTATAATGTGAAGATCTTACCACCAACTAAAAGTTAACATTTGTATATCAAAACATTGAAAATTATCAAAAGTCAACAAAAAAAAATCTCTTAGACCTACTTTTTAAATTTGATCATAGATTATGTCGTCAAAATTCTACCAAAACTGCTGATAGATTTTGCAATGAATAAGCTGAGGGAAATAAACAACACCAGGATAGCGATAATCTACCGCCAAAATAGCAGGGCTTCTGGTGCTACTGTTATTAATGAAAAAATCCTTTTATTCGTTTTTCGTTATTGATTCTATTATTTTGTATTAATTCCAAAAGAAAGAAGAAGATAAAATCTAAAAATAGTCTTACTTATATACATATGTAGAGCTGATTTTAAAATATATCGAAAAAAAAAGATTTTGAATTTGATTCGTTCAGTCATGTAATGGTGCCGATTCTGTTTTAACAGAAATTAACTAAATTTGGTCCCTCCCTATCTTTTTTTAACGTCAAACTCCAAAACGAGATAGCAAACATTTATAACGAGTACCGACCTACGTTTGTGTCAAACGGTTCAAAAAAATGTTGCGTTTTTGCGTATCTTTAATCCGTGTGTTTCGAAATCGCGTCTAAACCTTTAAATTTGACGTTTGTAAACGAAACTGACAGCACTAAAATTGTAGCTATCTCTTTTTGGCGTTTGACGTTAGAAAAATATAGGAATGGACCAAATTTAGTTCTGTTACTACAAAATCGGCACTAATATGTGTAAAAATACGGACAGTTTTACTAAATATATAGTTGGGTTTCCAAATCCTATTTTAAACGTCCATTTCCAATTAACAGACAAAACCATCAAAAACGGTTGCCTAGCAGAATCTGCGTTGGACTGTCTGAAATTGCATTAGTCGATTGTCAAGCGAACCGCGAACGGAAACCTATTGAGCAATGAATCGTTAGCTCCAAACCGCAGTTGACAACGGACCGCTGAAGCCCGAACAGACAACTTGACATCGCGTGATAGTGAATATATTTCGGGCTGTCACGTTTGCGTTCTAGTCTTAAGAGAATCAAGTGATAAGATGAAGCGATTCAAGGCTCAGAGAATATTTGCGCCATATAAAAATGGCTATTTAATTATTATAACAAAATTTCCAACAACAACAAACAAATTAACAACTTGTTTTAAAAAGGTCAAATTTGTAGCACCCTTAACCGATGAAAGTGTATGACAAGACGTATGGATGTGAATGAGGCGAGAGAGGTGTGTTAGGATCGTAGTGTGTGGCAAACTGTGGTCTCTGCCTACCCTTATGAGATATCGGCGTGAGGGTATGTATTTAAAAATTTCCCGCACAAACGTGTGACTGCCTACTAACCCAATAGATGCGTGATTATTAGCTTCTTAGCGTTGTCGTCACATCAAACTTCTTCACTATCATTCAGTCTTCTAAAATAATCTAAGCCATTCAAGAGATGCGCCATCTTTTGAGAATTTGTAGTACTATGTAGCGAATTAGGTAATTTTAATTATACACAACAAGTAATAGCTACATTTTATAGTTCTCTCTCTCTCTCTCTCTCTCTCTCTCTCTCTCTCTCTCTCTCTCTCTCTCTCTCTCTCTCTCTCTCTTTCAGATATTCTGAATTTTATTGTCTGAATTTAAAGACGTTGAAACGTTAAAAAAGTTTACAACGTATTGAACAAGTTTATTTTTATTGTGATGTTTCCCATTACTGTACTCAACTAGTGAGTAAGCAACTTCGCTACAATCCCCGCGATACGATAAACTTACATTGTTTCATTTCAGACGCTTGCATAATACTATCTGAGCGGAGAATGTCTAACATCCATTACTCGTCGAAAGCATCGCAGTAAGGTTTATGAGATGGTTTAATTAATTGACGTCACTTAAGCGTAATTACTAGTAACCGGATAATTAGTATTGTAATAGCGTTCTGACTGAAGTTGTCATAAAATTTAATTTATGCATTTTGTTTTTAAATTAAGAACGAGAGCAAAAATTTATAGAGTAATAAAACAGTTAAAAAATGACATTTTTTTTTACTTTCTGCATATAAGCATTCCACCTCGTGCCTACTGGATAGTTTAGTATAAATTATTAGTTGCGTGTGTGTAATGTGTACTTATCAGTTCATATTTTACCGGCACTTTGTGTGTACACGAATTAGTACTCTAAGCGTGTGTCGACATCGACTCACTACATCTAAGATAGCTAATTTCACTTAACGGTTGTTACCCTACGATATAAAAGTGACGATTATAAAGAAAAATGTCTATTTTGTATCGAGTATAAGTACTCACGCAATAATGATTCAATTAAACCTACTACTGATTAATAGCATTCCAAAAACAAGTAAATAAAGAGGGTAGACCGATTCATTTGCTCGTAAAACTACCTACATTTATTAACTCTGTTTCTTCCATGAATCACTGCCGTGTTCCAGTTAGATAGTATTGCATCTCATCAATTATATGCGCAGGTAGGGCATTATAGCAACTAAAATTCAAGCTTATTTCACAGTATTAAAGTTCATAATTTTACTTAGTAATTAGATTCGATAATGCATTGGTGCTGTAGTGGTTTTAGAGACGGCTTACGAGCGAAGGATCGTGGGTTCGAATCCCGGTCCCGTACCACTGAATTATTATTTGTAATTCATGTACGGTCTACATTGTAGACACCGATGTACTTAGCGGAGAAGGAAAACTTCGTAAGGAAACCTGCATGCCCGCGCATGGGTGTGTGAAGTCTACCAACCCGCACTAGGCCAGCGCGGTAGACTACGGACTAATCACCCTCCTGATCTGGGGAGGTCCGTGCCCCTGTAGTGGGGGCGATATGGACTGGCGATGATGAATTAGATTCGTCATTTTGAGGATCGAAACCATTACAATACCGCACTCGAAGGAACAATGAATAGGTGTGGAGGCGGGAAATATATTTAATACTATTGGGCTTGTCTAGCGAACAAATACATCATTGAAACTTTTTATCTTATTTTTTTATTTAATTGTTGTCGATGGGTTATGTTTCACGGACATTTACTGTATGTATGACGTTTGTGGGGAAGGATGCGCGTGTTGTATAAATAAAAACAAATTTGAATGACTCCTGTTTATCCCCACATAAAATATTGATTTACAAATATAAAATATAATAATGTATACATGCTTGAGGAATTTTCGCACCGCAGCCCACCCGATTCTTCCTTTGTTAGTAATCTTGTAACGACGCTCGAAATTCAAAGGAGAGTGTGTGCGGCCAGCAACGAACCGCCACACATTAAAAAAAAGTTAATTTACATTAAAAGTAAGTGTACGGTTAGCAGATAAATAAATAAATCCCTTTTATATATTTTTATGGGTAAGTACTTAATAGTATACATAATAACCGTAATTTAATATTTATTATTAACTTCTGACTCTACCTATAAGTGAATGATATGAAAGTGGTAGTTAGATCAAACTGGTTTATTCCGGTTTCAGCCACTAAGTGTATGAACACCACTACCAACACAACAACATCCCCAAGCTGATTTATCTGTATCTGTGTCCTCAATGTACTCCTCTGTGTGAACCGCAATACACTGATAATGAGTGTGAAATACCTTTTCCGACAGTTTTATTCTTACAAACCACCCACAGACCCACACCCCATCATTCCTTAAGCGGTCGATCTTCTAACGCCACAATAATCGCTTAAGCTTGTGTCTTACACAGCTACCTACGACGCCGACATACCAATCGCGTGACTGCACAGTTGACGCGTGCAAACCTAGACGTAATACATCTTGACTACAATCCGGTAGAATCCGACTGTTACGGTTTTATCAGTACATAGTGTTTAGCTGACAACGAATCACAATCTGATTAGTACATATTATACTGTTCTAAACCCCCGATTCCTACTGCTTATATTTTGATATACCAGCTTTTGCCCGCGGCTCCGCTCGCGTGAATGTCGGTTTTCCGCTACATGGGAAATCCCGAAACAGTGACAGATTTATACAAAAAAGCCTTAGAACCACTTTTACTTGAGCTCTCGTACCTTAACGGCGGGTACTAAAATGGGGATCAAGTTGTATTTTCAATTCTACTGGACTGAATTTGATGAAATATGCCGCAATATTTAAGTCGGAATAGTACCTTTAAGACTGTAACAGTTTGACTACAATCTACTAGGTGATTTTTGCGTGAAGCCCGAATAAACAGACAAACAAACATCGACGTATTTGATTTCAGAAGCTCTTAATTAGATGATCTGAGTAGTTTGTTTTTAAATGTCTTTGATTTTTGAGCATTTGACATTTAACAATTTTATAATAGTATAGATATATACATAATAAGTAGGTACTACTAATTAATTTATATATATACATAACATACACTCGCGCCGGTTTCCCATAAAGATAGGCAGAGACCACATTTTGTCACATAATACGATCCTGACACACCTCCTTCGCCTCATCTTTTGACATCTTTTCATACACTTTCGTCGATTAAAAGTGGTACGAATTTAACCTTTTTGAAACAAGTTGTTGATTTGATCAAGGTAGGATTTTTCTGCCCGCCCTATTCCGACACTTCCACTCACATTTGCCCGGTATATTCGTTTCCTCAATCGAATCTCACTCATCTTTTCTAAATAACCAAACCATTGGAGGATTCCTTTCTCGATCCTTGTCACCACATCATACTTCAACTTACACCGATCCCTTATCACACTGTTGCTCAATCTGTCAACCAGACATTAATTTAGTATGTATTATTTGGTCGTTGTATTACGGTTGTTTGATTGACTAATTTTGGTTTCATCTAAGTGGCTATAATATTATGTATAAAAGACGTATATTCTATATGCTTTGGATGTCGCCATTGAAATCATATAAAAGCGAGGGTACTATGATCTCTGTGATCGGGCTAATAGTTGTTTAATCGCCACTTGAGCCACTTGCCACTGTGAAAAATAGAATAAGAAGACAAATTTTGACTGCACGGATGGTGCAGTAGCTTAAGTGGTCACACCACCACTACACTGTCGAGGGTTGTGGGTTCGATCCCCACAAGGGACAGCACTTTTTTTAATCCACAAATTGTTGTTTTAATTGTTTCCTACCTCAACCTCTTTCCTTTCCTTCCTTTTCGTGGGAACGCAATGAGGCATTTTAACGCTTTTGAACCTTAAAATGGCGGCGTCGTGGTTCGCCACCCGACACGACTCGTTTCCCGCGGGGGCGAG
>WUAW01008663.1:61554-74341 GCA_017165845.1 Thaumetopoea pityocampa
TAAAATTATTAAATGTCAAATTTTCAAAAACAAAGATATTTAAAAATAAACTACACAGATTGACTAATTAAGGGCGTCTAAAACTAAATCCGTCGATGTTTGTTTGTTTATTTGTTCGAGCTTCACGCAAAATCCAGCTGGTAGATTTTAATTAAACTACTACAGTCTTAAAGGTACTATTCTGACTTAAATACTGCGGCATATTTCACCAAAATCGGACCAGTAGAATTGAAGATACAGCTTGATCCATGTTTTAGTAGACGCCGTTAAGATGCGAGAGCTCAAGTAAAACGGTTTTTAGGCTTTTTATATAAATCTACGATTGTTTGGAGATTTCTCATGTAGCAGAAAACAAACATTCACGCGGGCGGAGTCGCGGGCAAAAGCTAGTTCATAATAAAAACTTATACAGTTTATTAGTAAAAAATGTAAACATTAAATTAACTATGAAGCGAAGACCAAAGTAGAACGGCAACAAATTTCACACGAAATATTCTAAATGTACGCCAGTGATTCGAGAGTACAGTTTTTTCCCGAATGAAGGCTGATTTTCATCCCCAACATGAGGAAAAAATAACATCGCCAGACGCGTGAGAAATGTGTACCAAATATTTATATTTCACTCTATTCTTTTCTTATGTACTTGTACGTGCTAATCTATCTATCTATACTATTATAAAATTGTTAAATGTCAAATTTTCAAAAATCAAAGATATTTAAAAACAAACTACTCAGATCGAGGAATTAAGGGCTTCTGAAACCAAATCCGTCGATATTCGGACTTCACATAAAAATCGGCTGGTAGATTTCGGTTAAACTATTACAGTCTTGAAGGCATTATTCTGACTTAAATACTGCAGCATGTTTCATTAAAATCGGTCCAGTAGAATTGAAGATACAGCTTGATCCCTATTTTAGTAGCCACCATTAAAGTACGAGAGGTCAAGTAAAAGTGGTTCTTAGGTTTCTATCTATCTATCCATTATAAAATTGTTAAATGTCAAATTTTCAAAAATCAAAAATATTTAAAAACAAACTACTCAGATCGACTAAGGGCTTCTGAATCAAAATCCGTCGATGTTTGTTTGTTTGTTCGAGTTTCACGCAAAAACCAGGGGCTTGAATTTAGTTAAACTGTTACAGTCTTAAAGGTATATTCCGACAAATGCTACGGCATATTTCATCAAAATCGGTCCAGTAGAATTGAAGATATAGCTTGATACCTGTTTTAATAGTTGCCGCTTAGGTACGAGAGGTCAAGTAAAAGTGGTTGAAGTTTTTCATATAAATCTATGATTGTGTCAGCATTTCCCATGTAGCGGAAAACTGACATTCATGCAAGCGGAGCCGCTGGTCAAATTATAATATAAAAATTATAATAAAATACTATTACTAAATATAGTGATAACTCTGTTATAACAGAACTTAGCTAAATTTAGACTCCCTATCTTTTTCTAATGCCAAACACCAAAACATTTTTAGCGTGTACCAACCTACATTTCTATCAAATGGTACAAAAAATGTTGTATTTTTGCGTATCTTTAGTCGGCATGTTCCGAGATCGCCTCTAAATCTCTTAATTTTGACGTGTCTAAACGAAACTGACAGCACTAAAATTGTACCGTTTTTTAACCTTTTGGCGTTTGACATTAGAAAAAGAGAGGGAGAATATAAATTTAGTTCTCTTACAACAGACTTACCACCATTATAAATGTAAAAATATTTCTTCGGTTTGTCTTTAAAGGTGCGATCAACGAGAATTTTTACCAAGGAAACCATTAAAAAGTTTAATTAATTATAATTTAATATATTAAACTTAATTAATTATAATTAAGTTTAAAATATTAAATCCGGGAAAAATGTACAAGATACCCTGTAAAATAAATACGTATGCACACGGGCGGTATCGCGGAAATAAACTAGTATTGTAACGAAAAAAATACCATCAGTGGGTATTTGATAGATTCACTCGAAAATGACTCAAGTAAACTACCTACAAACTACGCTAAGCACAGTGAATATTTAATTGAGTTTAAGATTTTACTCAATAGATGTCGCTGATACAAAATTAAAACGCGCTATGGTTTCGTTGACTTAGCTTATCATAGAGGACGCACGGTATCGTATCGCGCTAGGTCACGTAAAACAGTGGATTATTCCTATTTTTGGACACGATTTTTGGCGTTTACGCCTCCAAATCGTATATAAATACAACAAAACAAATACTGATCATCATCCGAACACAAATGACAAGGAGGGGGAAAAACTTGCGTCACAATTCTGAGTTCATAATATTTATTAAGATTCTATTATTTAATAAAATTTTGTAATATATAAATTTAATTTTTAAATTGGCCGTTTTCAACACGCTTTTATTAGCTTCACCTGTATGTATGTAACGGAATCTGTGAACTCTATTTTTAACCACTTTAAAAGGTCAGATTCGAAACACTTGTCAAAGACCAATGACAATACAATAATTTAATAAATTTGTTTTATAATAAATAATTTTGTTTTTTTATAGATTCAACTAAAAAAAAATGAAAAATAAATTATAGTTAATCGAACTAAAAAGTATACATAAGATATAAGAATAAAATGACTAACGAGAAAATTAATGTCATTGTGGTAAAAGCGTGGGATGCTTTGTACTTCATTTTTACACTAACTCTGCATTTCGGAATAGAACCAGGAAGAAATTATAACAACTGATATCGAGCACCGCACGTTTTTACCACAATTACATTAATTTTCTTGTTAGTCGTTTTATTGTTATATTAAGAACTATTTTTTACTTCTTAGTTCGATTAATTAATTATAAAAGCATGCCTTTTAGTTTTATTAAAAACTATAATTTAGTCTGTTATTAATTATATCTATAATTTTGCACGCCAATTTGGCTGAATATACTTAATTTAAGTATATTCTAACACCTGTAATTAATAGGTACAGGTATTAGAATATATTTGAACATAGGTAAATACTAACTACCAATCTTATCAATAAACAATTTAATTAGTAAATAACAATAATAACAATCTAATTAATAAACAATCTGTATTATACTAATAAATGTTATGCTGGTTTGTTCCTTATCTTCCACACCTCAATGGATTATTAGTGCGAATATTGTTATTAATATAAATACGTAACCCATGCAAACGAAGCCGCAGGCGATAACGAGTATTATAAAATTTAAATTCCACCAATATGCGTCATAGTGCCGTACAAATTAGGGTTAACAATTCTGTTTCAATAGCAGTCCAATACGTAACCTAATTTAATCAACGTTATCATGCTCCTCACTAGATGTCGCTGATAAAAAATTATACCGCGCTATGGTTTCGTTCATTTAGTTTATGATACTGGACTTGGATGGCGTCTTAATTCGAAGTCACGTAAAACAGTGGATTATTCCTTTTTTTGAATACGATTTTGGTGTTACACCTTCAAATCGTATATAATTTATTTATATAAATATAATTTATTTGTATAAATATAAGGCAAGAATGTGACTCGTGTATCATGTTCATGCCTAAATTTTTGTATAAACTATATTCATAGTTCTTAATTAGTTACATTAAAGCACAAGTTACAAAAATACTAAACAACCTATTTGTCGAAGTGTTAGATTATTTAATCAATTATTCTAATATAATGAACACCTTTAGTGAGAGATACACTCGATAGCGAGACTCACTATCAAGATAATAATGCACCGCACCGCGCAACATAATTTAAAAGAGTCTAGTGTAATAATGTTGTATTGCACAGACTCTGAAAGCATCTTCTACTATTATAAATTCGAATATATGTTTATTTAAACGAAACAATTGGTTGCGTGCGTGATTTTTAAGACGGATGTCGGATACCGATGAAAAGTCGAAACTAGGAAAGCTGTACATAAAAAATGCACCGTTCCTGCGGAATAAGGTGAATGTGCAATCCACTCAAGTCGGACAGCGCCACGGACAAAAATTTCAAATATTTCCAGTACATCATACAATTTATCGTATAAATTAATAACTGTAATACACATAATGTTTCAATAACTGTAATACACATAGTTTTTTTAATATATTTTATGGTCTTGGTATCTATAACCCTTAAGCCATGTCATCAATTACACACGTTTCGTCAATTTAACAATAAAATGCTGATGTATTTACATTTTATTGATTTTTAGGAGTTTTAACGTTAATCCTAAGATTACTGGGCAAGAGATCCGCAAACATATTGCTCACGATTATTGACGATTAATACACAAAACAACAGCAAATTTATATATTAAACATGACAATAAACATATACAATATATAATAACATGAAATATAAAAAGTTAAAATTAACTTCAAATGATGCTTCACTCAGGTTGCCGCCAAAACTAATACACATGGTAACTTATGCCTACCAGAGGTTAGTAACGAGGGTGGCTTAGTCACTACATGACAAAACCTTCAAAAAAAAAGAAAAAGAAAAAACTACACACACTATGTAATTCGGTCGACGTTACCATATTCCGCGACAGATGTCGCTGTTAAAAATTGGATCGCACTATAGTTTTGTTGATTACGTCATACATACAAATGGTGCCTATATTTTATCGTTATCTCCGCCGGCGGGGTCGGTGACCAATCTATCATCGCTTCTGCCCTAACCGGCGAAGCGTTTTCCCTGACACTCGCTCCCGCGAGTGCCTGAGACAGCCCAAGCCGAGGCCCGAGTTCACCCGGGGTTCCCTTGCGCTAGTCGCCCCTTCTTGCAACGGCAACGGCTGGAGCGCTCTCCGCGCTCGCCATCCCGCCCGGTGAGGCTGTAAAAGCCCTCAAGGGTAACAACGATCACATGCCGAAAAAAAAAATTTATCTCTCCACTTATGAAAATGACACACACGTGATAATTTAGGTATATTATCACTATTTTCGAATACGATTTTGGTGTCATGTACGCCTTTAAGTCGTAAATAAAATAATATAATAAAATAGTAAATAGAACATTGAAACATACATATGTATGATATTCTTCCATACTGATAAACTGTTTTTGAATAAAAACACCATAAAATCCTTCATTTACTTTCAGAGAAAATTTTTTTTTTGGCTTTGTGACGTCGCACCTTCCCTTTCACTTGATTATGATGAAACGGTTAAGGCTCCTTCGAAACTACGAAAAACCTCATCAAAATTCATCCTATTGTTTTTGCAAGGCTGGTGCAACGGAACGGACTTAATATCAGACAAGGGAGCATAGAATGTCTTAATAAATTTTCTTTTACATATTAAATTAATTAATTTCATTTATTTCAGACAATAATTTGTCAACAATTAACAATTCTTGACAATATTTTGTAATAATATTTATGGACCTAATGGTCCATACAGAAAATTGATACAAATACAATTAATTTAAATAAAAAGAGAATAAATAAATTAATTAATACTAAACATTAATGCTATGAATTAATAATAATTAGCCTGCCTTTGAGTCATTTGTTTGTTTGTCAACACGTGAACCGTGTAACAACGGCTCTCGTACCAACAGTCAAATCTAGGATGTGCAAATATACAAACATATCTCAGTTACAATTTTATTATATTTACATATACCTATCTAGAGTGTCTTGGTGGTGTAGTGGTTTTAGACACGGCTTACGATCGAAGGGTCGTGGGTTCGAATCCCGGTCCCGTACCACTGAGTTATTATTTGTAATTCATGTACAGTCTACATTGTAGACACCAATGTACTCAACGGAGAAGGAAAACTTCGTGAGGAAACCCGCATGCCCGGATGGGTGTGTGAAGTCTACCAACCCGCAATGGGCCAGCGCGGTAGACAACGGCCTAATCCCCCTCCTGATCAGGGGAGGTCCGTGCCCATGTAGTGGGGACGATATGGACTGGGGATGATGTTGATGATACCTATCTATAATATTAACTCTTAAATAATAAAGTTAGAGTACATTCATCACCGTAACACTTATAATTCATTATCATCATTAGCCCCTGACCATCCGCTACTCGACATGGTCCTCCTCCTTAAAAAGGGGGGATTTGGCATATTGTCCACGCTTGGCAGGCATCTTGGAGATCGCAGTAGATTTTGATTGAATAACAGGATGACCTAGCTAAGCTACCCGTTATAGGGGTACACCCTTAACTGGTTCACACAACACCCACGCGAAGAACTTGAGTGACACCGTTGTTATTACAGCGACACACAGCAAATACACTTATCTATACTATTATAAAACCGTTAAATGTCAAATTTTCAAAAATCAAAGATATTTAAAAACAAACTACACAGATCGACTAATTAAGAGCTTCTGAAACCGAATCCGACGATGTTTGTTTGTTTGTTCGGGCTTCACGCAAAAACCAGAGGTAGATTTTAATGAAACTATTACGGTATTAAAGGTGCTATTCCGGCTTAAATAATGCAGCATGTTTCATCAAAATCGGTTCAGTAGAATTTAAGATACAGCTTGATCCCTATTTTAGTAGCCGCCGCTGAGACACGAGAGGTCAAGTAAAAACGGTTATCAGCTTTTATATAAATCTCTGTTCTTGAGAGAGTCTCCCTCCCATCTTGTTTTGTACCACACTCTGAAAACGTTCCGCCTGGATACCAGTTGCCATGGCCGATCTGAAAGTCTATATTTATATTCAGACTTCGGGCTCAGATTGGCCGGAGCAAGGAAAACATCTCCAGGTGGGGATTTTCTATTAATACCGACATGGCTTGCTTGTGCGGAGAGGTGCAAACAATGGCCCACCTCACATCTTGTCCCGCGTGCCCCGCCACCTGCACCCAGCAAAACCTGATGGACGCTTCGCATTCCGTCATCCAAGTGGCCACTTTCTGGGCTACAACACTTTAGTGCCCAACAATTTACCATCGATACGCAAAGAAGAAGAATATAAATCTATGATTGTGTCGGGATTTTCATGTTGCTGAAAATCGACATTCACGCGGGCGGCGCCGCGGGCAAAAGCTAGTAATTATATAATATTATACACATGCTACAACTTATTGTAACTTGCAGATAAAATTATAACGAATCTGTTTTATAACGAATCTATTTTAAAAATGGAACGTAAAAACAGAAACACTTTTGTAACCTATTTCACTACAAATGCACCGAAACGCGTTAGCGAGGGTGGCGCCACCGAGCAACATGGCGGCCGGTCTAAATGAAAAATAGCGTCAATTTACAGGGCAAACTCCGCTAAATTGGATATTTCTCACGTTAAACCTCCGACAGGGGGAGTATTCTGTTTTTACTACCATTTTCCGTTTTATTTGCGGGGCATGCGGTAAAACCAAAATCGTCTTTTCTGTACTTAACTAGACCCAAACGGGAATATAATCTCATAGTGTCGTGTTTTCTTATTAGTTAAGATCCGGGATTTCATCTCCTTACATTTAAGGAAGGTGCCCCGACGATTAAACTCAGCCCGAGAAAGCTTAAAAACACGGACATACATCTTTACGAGATAGACAAAGCTTTGAAGATAAGTCTTCCTCTACAACAGAGAAAGGGTTTAAGTTACGACTAGCCCGACTAAACTAGAGAAATATTTACAATGCCACTCCCATAATTGGCCATCGGGACTGTAGGAAGACACCAAGTTCTTTTAGGGCTTTGACCAATATACTCTTCTTATTGGTGTCACGAAATAAGGCTAGCATTTCCACTTGTTAAAAAAAGTTTACATAAATTATCGTCTCATTGACACAACCGGTTATTTCCAAAGTTGGGTTCCCATTAGGTAGGAAGTTTTTTTCATCTTTTTTAAATACGTAAATAATACCATGTAATAACTTTGGGTATTAAATAAATCTTTTTTGTATTTCTTTTTGAGCTGCCTTCGTTATAAGATATCATCAAGCAGCAATAAAATTATCGCATTTTATTGTCAATTTGAATAATTACTGGATGTTTCATAAATTTGAGACTTAAAAGGCAAGTATCCAGAGCCGTAAAATAAATTTTAAATAACATTCGTGCCTTTTGTTGTGATGAGAGTTACATTTTAAACACAAAATTTGATTTTGGAATAAACCATTTGGAATCATCATAATTCGTTGGTTATTTGTAACTTAGATTTCAGTTATCTTCATCGTCAATTGATCTAATGTCCCACTGCTGGGAACGGGTTTCCTATAGAGGTCATATCCTTCCTAAGAGGGATTAGACTGTAATTTACCGTGCAGGCCTAATGCGGGTTGGTTATCATTCATCCACAGTCCATATCGTTTCCACTACACGGGTACGAACCTCCCCTGATCAGGAGGGGGATTAGGCCGTAGTCTACCGCGCTGGCCTAGTGCGGGTTGGTAGACTTCACACACCCATGCGGGCATGCAGGTTTCTTCAAGAAGTATTTCTTTTCCGTTAAGTGCATACATCGGTATCTACAATGTAAACCGTACATGAATTAGAAATAATTCAGTGATGCGGGACTAGGATCGAACCTATGACTTTTCGATCGCAATCCGTGTCTTGCACCACTACACCACGAATGTACCATTTTGATTGGTGTTCATTATCCCTTCTTATGTTTTATCTTTCAAACTGCATAAAACTGTGTGTCGGCTCACAAGTTGTAAAATATCGTAATGAATAAAGCATCCGTATTGAGGTGCACACACATCGAGTTAATTCATTTACGTAACCCACCTACACCTCGGCACACTAAACACGTTCGCACCACCACTCTGTAATCGAATTCTCGCCGTACAAACGTACAGACGTCTCGCTAAATCCTGAATGCCGTATTGATGAGGCGGCCAAGCGGCGGACATGTTACGAAGCTTAATGATCCAATAAAATACGACTGGGCCAATGGAACGTGAGGCGCGAAACAAGCAGGTGATGTCGCCGTGCAAGTAATGGAGGCGGTTTGGCTGAACTATTAAAAACTAGTCATGAAAAGTCAAAGAGGTCTTGGCAAAAGCGTCTTAGATCCGATCGTTTTAGAAATTTTGATTTGTCGTTAAAAAACAGTGTAGAATATAGAATATAAGAGAATGGAACAGTTTGTTTCCTACCTCACCCCCTTTCCTTTCCTCTCCACTCAGCCGTGGGAAGACAATGAGGAACTTTAACACTTTTGAACTTATAAAATGGCGGCGTCGTGATTCGCCACCCGGCACGTCTCGTTCCCACTAGCGAATCGTTCCCAATAGCCACTTTGCTACATTAAACAAGCGTAACAAGTGGAAAGAAGTGGTCTCTGCTTACTCAAATTCTTCGGTAGTATAGTAGTCAGTACCCTCGCCTATCACGCGGAAGACCGGAATTCGTTCCCCGCCTGAGAGCTAGGGAAAAATACGTGGTGTATAATAGTTTGTATTTAGATTTTGAATTCACTTTAGATTTCTCTGTTGCACTGACGTAATTATAGCCCCCACTCCAATACTTCCGGTGGAGGCTGTAAGAACCTTCTAAGCGATGCACTAGAATAAGCGGTATCGAATCTTTAAATTTGAGGAGACATTTCGTCTCCCTATGTGTGTTCTACCAGTTATGTGTGTTCTTATGTTAAGTGTGGGTTGTGTTCCGAGGAGTAGTTTGACATGATGCCACACAGCCACTTTCTACCATCGCACCGCTCGCCGTCGGCAGGGAATTCATCCGCACACATTAGAAATTCAACGGTCACTTATATACATACGTACATACATACATACAGGGTAGGCAAAGATCACATTTCTCCACACACTAAGATTCTAATACACCTCTCTCACCTCATTCACATTCATACATCCTAACTAATATTATAAATGCGAATATGAGTTTGTTTGTTACGCTCTTACGCCTTAACTACTGAACCGATCATTATGAAATTTTGTACACACATTGTCAAGAATGCAGAGGTTATAGGGTACTTTTATCTCGAAAAAATTGTTCCCGAAGGAGAAATAATTGTTTTCAACGATCTCTGACATGTATTTCGGGTATCGACGCGAGTGAAACCTAGTGTAAGAGCTAATCTTTCCATAAACTTTTGTTTATTATATAATTTGAATAAAAAATTATATAGGTGCCACCCCTAATATCAGGTCTTACTTATTTAAGCGTGAAGATGCTTTCGTGAGACCCGTCTCCTTTTAGTCTGTGATCTAATTATCAAACGGTGGCAAGGTCGTCTGGGACAAACTCCAAGTCATCTGAAGTTTTCGCAAAATTGTTTTCGCGTTCTATTATTACAGTTTTGAATGGGTGGAGGTTCGTTAAGACATTGGAATATAAGTTGAAGGTGACGATTTTCATCAAGCTTTTTGTACATATACCTAATCCTAACTAATATCATAAATCCGAATGTGAATTTGTTTGTGTGTTATGCCCTCATAATGAAATTCTGTACACACATTATCAGGGTTGCAAAATCCTCATTCTTTCAATCTATCTATTATTACTATAATAAAATAGTTAAATGTCAAATTTTCAAAAATCAAAGATATTTAAAAACAAACTACTCAGATCGACTAATTAAGGGCTTCTGAAACTGAAACCGTCGATGTTTGTTTGTTTATTTGTTCGAGCTTCACGCAAAAATCAACAGGTAGATTTTGATTAAACTGTTACAGTCTTAAAGTTACTATTCCGACTTAATTAATGCGGCATGTTTCATCAAAATTGGTCCAGTAGAATTGAAGATACAGCTTGATCTCTGTTTCTAGTAGTCGTCGCTTAGGTACGAGAGGTCAAGTAAAAGTAGTTAATTGACTTTTTTATATAAATCTATGATTGTGTCGGGATTTCCCATGTAGCGAAACACCGACATTCACGCGGGCGGAGCCGCAGGCAAAAGCTAGTTATAAATACAATAATTAACAGTACAATTGTGTTGCCATGCCATTTCTTCTTTATTTCTGTTTTGTAAACGATACCTTTGATCCATCCTTTTGAACTGCTTCACTGTTCCCTAATTCTAATGAATCGAATCACTCAATGGCCCGTTCTTTGATCCTCGTGCACTGAATGAAATAAATCGAAGAATTTATTTTGAGTCGCCATTTGATTTCCGGTGGCCATTTAGGTCTTGTGTGCCAAATCACTTGATTCTATTTCAAGCATCAATGTATTATATGTTCTCTATCCATCCTTTTCCCACTAATGTAAAAAATATCAACGTATGTTTGTATATTTTTTAACGAATTTACGGCTCAACTATTGAGCGACTGATTTGAAATTTGCGAGAAATGTCTCACGTATATACATACGCTTTAGGTATTAACCTTGGCTGGTATTATGTGTATAAATGGAATTTTTCTCATCTATTTTCATTCAACAGGTGGAAGGAAGTGGTCTCTGCCTACCCCAATGGGAATGGGGTGTGACTGTATGTATGTATGTAGTATGTACTGTAGTCTCTGCCTACCCTTATGGGATATCGACGTGAGTCTATCTATGTATGTATTTTCATTCACCCTTTTCTTGACAATACAGTAAATTCGAAATAGGGTGATACTCTTCTGATTCTAATTATCAGCATTTTCAGACTAAAATAAATAAAACTTAAATGTATTTATATCACGTACAATCTGCATTTAACTATACTAACTCACAACTCAATAGATATATAGATTACTAACTTTGGCCCGCGGCTTCGCCCGCGTGGATGTCGGTTTTCCGCTACATGGGAAATCCCAACACAATCATAGATTTATATAAAATGCACATAACCACTTTTACTTGAGCTCTCGTACCATAACGACGGCTACTAAAACAGAGATCAGGCTGTATCTTCAATTCCATTGGACCAATTTTGATGAAACATGCCCCATTATTTAAGTCGGAATAGTACTTTTAAGACTGTAATGGTTTAATTAAAAACTACCCTCTGGTTTTTACATTTAAATTAACATTTAACAATTTTATAATAGTATAGATGGGTGTATATTTTTGTGTTAGTGACGACCTACGAATTCAATATGGCCAGTAATTATGAGTCTCATAAGTAAGCTCAAGGTCCCCCAACTGGGTAATGCAGATGAAAAGTACTTTCTCTGCGAGATGCAGTTCGCAATGGAACACTCCGCAAATGATCTGGAGACACAGATACAGCCCAGGAAATTGCAAAACCGAAATAGTAGTAGGCGGGGTACATGAGTCGCGGGACCGATAGAGGATGGGGTCTTAATTTATTGAAATAGCGATCCAAAACCTAAGTGTGGCTTAAGTAGAATCCATTGGAGATCGATTGCACACTGTGTGTGCAATTGATTTCCTAGACCGGTTGCACATCGTGTGTGCAATAATAATAATGCGCAATCATTTATACGAATTCACTTACAAATTAGGTAATTTTCATAGTAAACATTTTTTTTTATTAAAAATGAACAATATAAGGCAAAGAAAAGAAAGTTCTGTCCTGGAGACCTTGTAACAAAAAAATTGCGGTCTCCAATGGGTTAAAGTTGAGTGCGATCTTTGGATACAAACGACTGAGCCGCTCGATATGGCGGTTGTTGGAGAAGGCCAACGCCCAGCGGTGAACGTTTGTAGACGTATTTGATGATGCTAATGGCGATTATTACAACTAACATGAGTGCGTTTTGTCGATTTGTTTCAGCAGAAACACCCACATGTCATATTCGAGGCGCGGACCAAGGCCAACAAGGGGTGCGCCAACAAGCTGGAGTTCAGACCGAAGAACAGGAGGACGAAGCACGCGCCATACCTGGAGAACACGCTCGCGGACGACCCCGCCACCATGTGAGTACACACTTGTTTTACGAAACGCCGAGCAATCCTCAATCGAGGACCTTGCGGCAAATG
>WUAW01008668.1:4218-14283 GCA_017165845.1 Thaumetopoea pityocampa
AAAAAAGGTATCTTGTACAATAATAAAGGAAGATTTCAGTGATTAAGTGTAACTTATAGTACTTATAGTACAACAGGGGTGAATGCTGTTCTTTAAACTAATGGTTTATGAATGAAAGACTGAAATATGGGTCGTTTCTTTTGCCCATACCGAGTAGCTTAGGATCTAATCAACCCCTTTACTCTGAGATCTACCCGCTGTCAGAGTAACAAATGTCAAAGAGGATTCAGAGAGCGCGGCGCGTCGCACTACCTCCGCCGGTGAGCAGTTACTCAAGCAATTTTTTTTATGTTCGACAATTAACGCCCACAGCTGAGGTATTGTTTTTTAAATCTATTGCGATTTGCATAATTTTAATCAATCAACTTGAAGTGGGGACCTGGCATCGCGGTGACCATAATTAAGGACATAGGATGAGAGCAGTCTATGTACTTTTTTTCAATAATGATTTTTCTATACTATTATAAAATCGTTGAATGTCAAACTTTCAAAAATCAAAGATATATAGAAACAAACTACTCAGATCGACTATTTAATGGCTTCTGAAACCGAATTCGTCGATGTTTGTTTTTACGGGCTTCACGTCAAAACCAGCGGATGGATTTTGGTTAAACTGTTAATCTTAAAGGTAATATTCCGACTTAAATACTGCGGCATTTATATTATGTATGATTGTGTCTGGATTTACAATGTAGCGGAAAACCGACAGTCACGCGACAGATGCGCGGGCAAAAGCTAGTATTTTATAAAACTGTTATAATCGCTAACACTCGCGCTGAGCACCGCATATACACGGCATCTACGCCGCTTGGGCTACGAGCAGTTTTGTCTTTTAATATTGAAAATGTAACTGCTCTTATGAGGACAGCGGCGAGTGACGTCACCGGCGCGGAGTGGGGCTGTGGTAACGGACAGTTCGTATACATCAAGACGCGTGCGGGACGGTGTTATTCATAATTATAAAAATATATGGTTATCAAGGAAGATCAGTCTATTACTGTTTACCATAAAGAGACAACAATAGAACGAACCTACTTCTCATCATATTCAATTATATAAAACGCAAGTCCGGCCCCACACGGAGTACTGTTGTCATCTGTGGGCAGGTGCGCCTGGATGCCAGCTCGGACCTTTTGACGCGGCTCAAAGACGAGCTATGTGAATCGCCGGTGATCCCAAACTCACAAGCGGTATCGAATGTTTATTGTATTATATTTAAATAAAAATAAACTATATAAGAGGAGAAAGGGCAAGGTCACTCCTCTTATCACAATCGAAGTGACTAGTACCAAGACAATTATAACATACGCCTAATGATTTCACAATACTACGACGCTGGTCAACGTCTTCTCTAGCAAACTTCTTACAGTTGAAGAATTTATGGTCGTCTGAACAGTGAGGCCATGATAGATTAGCCATAACATGCAATGCCTTAGGATGATTCGATATGTGAACGCCAGGAACTTGACCTCGCCTACCTTGAGGTTCAACGAATTCGAGAGCGCAGAATCGCGTTTCTAAAAACTCGCTAAAACATTTGAAGGACGGTAGGTCCTCGGACGATTGATTTATGTGCCGTTCCCACTGCTTCCGAGTTTCTACATCCAATTTCAAACTAATAATATATATAATAATTATATCTCATGTGCTGATGTCAATACCCAAATTGGAAAGTTCATGTAAACAATCAGTTGTAACATCCAAAAGTTGCTTTAGGCTACTGGCAGACTCGACCAAAATATGCGTTGTTGAAACAAACTTTTAAAAATGCAGTTTGACATAAATCTTTTGTTATCATATCGGCTCCTCAACATGTCCCAACATTTTTCATAATTATCTTGGGTAATAGGGATATGCCTAATCAGTTGCATCGCTTCACCTGCCAAAAGCGTTTTTAGGTAATGTAAGCGTTGGACATCATCAAGTTCAACATTATTGTGAATGAGAGATAAAAACAAATCACGGAACGACGTCCATTGCGTGTTTTACCAACAAAAACAGGAATAGTTATTTTTGGCAACCTTGCAACTGAAAAGCTTTTAGTGTTACCAGGTGAGGAGATGCCACCGTCACTTCTCAAAACACCAACCGGCTTGCTAGGAAATACATTTTTTAAAGTATACTTATAGTCTAAGTAAGTGTCACATACGCTATTGTAAATATCCTCTTTAATATAACTAGTCGAGTCTAAGTCTGTTGCCTTATACTTGATTATAAATTTTCATGTTTTTTTGAAGTCAATGAATTGGTCTTCTAAATTTGCCAGCCTTGTTTCTACGTATGGCTGAGTTATTCTGTCTTTCGGCGACTTTTTGAAGTTGATTAAACCGCCCTCAATGCGACCCTTAATGTCATTTAGAAATCAAATCAGCTTCCATTTCCATATAATAAGTACGCTGAACTTGATGCAAAACTAATGTTTTAGAATTTTTCTACCCTCAATTTTTTTTTAAATTCCAAATCGTTCTCAATTTTTCTAAGTATTTGAATCTTTTATATCGATCAACAAACGGGCGTAGGTTCCCCGTCTTGTCGTTTTTTCCTTAATTATTCTAAGTCCAATACAACGCTAANATTGATGCAAAACTAATGTTTTAGAATTTTTCTACCCTCAATTTTTTTTTAAATTCCAAATCGTTCTCAATTTTTCTAAGTATTTGAATCTTTTATATCGGTCAACAAACGGGCGTAGGTTCCCCGTCTTGTCGTTTTTTCCTTAATTATTCTAAGTCCAATACAACGCTAAATTTTCTAAGTCTTTGATATTAACAAGTTAAAGTACTTACAGTTTCTCTTCACTTTACCACTGCAATTAACACATACACAGAAGCACTTCCACACGATGACGTCGAAGACACTTTCTTCCCACTCTTTCGCGTATCCATAAGATGTAACTAGATGGCGCTACTGGATTTGATTTTTCTTCAAAGCGATCCGGTTTCGTAGGACCTTGTTCATACTTAGCAATATTGGAATCAAAGATAACCCAAAACCACGAGTCGTGATGTCGGAACGCAGACATTTATTGATAAAAAAAAAGTAAAGTTATATATGTACATATTACAATCGAAACCATACCGTGATTCAATTCGACTGTGGCTCCATCTGTTAAGAACATTCAAAATCTAACAGAGACTAAATTTAAGCTTGAAAATAGAATAAATTGAATACAATCCACAAGCGAACCTTTTATGCACTAAACCAGCATCAAAAAGCGTTAACCGGCGGGACTGCTGCGCGGGGCGCGGTCCATAAGTGCTGAGTCTGCTTCGTCCCGACATTAACACAAAGACAGTCGGGTCTGGACTGCAAGGCTTCAGAAAATCCGAGTGTTGGACCCTTCTGACATGAAGACAATCACAGTAAGAAAGGTCGATGGAGACAGCCACTTGAAAAACACGATAGCGTCTATAAACCTTCAATTAGGCACTAATGGAGACAACCAGTACAAAACTCCTAAAGGTTTGAACATCCTCCAACCTGAGCAGCTAGGATGCTATTAGTACATACCTGCAGTGGATCATGCACCACCATTATTTGGTGCTGGTGTTATCGACCTAGCTCCATCGTTGAAAGTAGGTCGCGCCTCGAATGGGTGGGAAGACACCCTGAAGTCCGGTGGGAATGAGGGCACCAGCGTCTGAGAGGTTATGATATATATGACTTGGAAGTAACTGAAGCAGGGGGAGGTGAGTACTGCATGTATATGATGTCTGGGTGATAAAATTTCAAGCTATTTCGCACTAATCGAGTAGCTATTTGGGCGCCGGAAAACCAGTCAGAAGGGACCTAAAAATGGCCAGCCTGCATTTACTATAGTCACGAAAGTTCACGCGTCCCCATGGTGAGGTATGTGGGCATATAAGTGCTTTTAGTAGGTAGGTGAAGACCCCTAGTTCGTGACGTGTCCATGCTTTCGGTGCAGTCAGGACATTTTCTCACTTGGAAAATAAAAAGGAGACTCCCGTGTGTACACAGCAAAGTGGTTAAAGTCTGCTTGGGCAAAGGGTTTGGCTCAATAGCTCCTATAATCTATTGTTGTGGTTTATAATTTTAGATTTGCATATCTTCACAATATCCATTTTTGGTTCTCACATATTTCACCAAAAATCCACAAAATCCGTTTCAACGACATACATTTCCAACTGAAATTCAGTCAAATATTTTTTATTCATCCAACATTTTATCGGAACTGCAATTTCCATCTCCTTCGCCGATTTTTCCATTCATGAACATGTTCATGTCGATCTCACAGTTGTCAATATCTTCGTCTTCCTCCTCCATATCGAAGGAATCAGGGTCAGGATTATCTGAAAGAATATAATGATAGAGCCAACCGTATGTTATAATGTAACTCTTATTATGATCATCAGTATGCAGTTGTTGTAAGTTTGCTGGGATCCAGTGATATAATCATCATCAACCCATGGTAGACCACTGATGGACATGTGTCTCTTCCTCAATAAGGAAGGATTTGCCATATTCTCCATGCTTAGCAGGCATCATGGAGATTGCAGTAGATTTTGATCGAATAACAGGATAACACTGCTGCTCATTATCCTGGTACATCCTGTAGCTGGTTCTCACAGCATCTATGGGACGAGATAGAGACGTTGTTATTATGATTGGACGTAACATTATTATTAGGCTGGTGTCACACAGTGATAATAGAACGGTGTAAAACCATCCTAAAATTTTGAAAACATTCACTAAAGAACTAATGATATCCTGGATTCATTCGCACACATTGATAGGGTTCCAAACATAGAGTTCCTGTATCACGAATACTAAGAAAATCACATACAAATATCGCACGCTCAAAACAAAACTGACGTAAATGTTTTTACATTATTTACTGGTAAATGAAGAAAATGTATTTCATCATACTGGGAGCGTGGTATCGCATAGGTTTACAAAGATCTAAATATAAGTTTATGCTATTTTACAGAAAGGTGATAAAAGTCATTTTATAACCACGTGTTATTCTCTTAATACGAGTATTTTGCATGAAATGAAATTGACTCAAGTTTCAATCTTAGCATGCGATATAGATAAATAGGAATAGAGTAAATGCTAGTATAGACAAATGTTTGTGCGGATCCAAATTAAAAAAAAATAATGCGCGACTTTGCCCTATCACAATTTTATTAAAGTATAGATATAAAAGTTTAGACGTTTGGTTGTTTAATTTGGAACAGTTTGGTACCTTCGTAGTAAGAACATGACATGGAATGAGATATAGAATTTGCTTAGACATGAAATAATTGTTTCTTTAACACATTCAGTGCTTCCACTTCGAACGGGGCAGTCCTGTTGCAACGGCACCGTCCCAGTCGGATCCGAGCAAAGCGTCGTCCTTTTTTCTAAAGCCGGTACCCGAATTTGGTTTGAATTTATTCAATTTAAATAGCACTCAATGTGTTAAAAAAATTCAGTAAATATTCGAAAATTATTGGGAGTGTGAATGTATTTTTTATCAAAGTTACCAACAGTTAGTTAACTTAGAAACTTTAGGGCCTTGGGGAACAGGAGCTCACAAAGTTGTCAAAAAGATCACAGCTCGCCTGGTCAGCACAACAGGCGATCAGAATACTGACCGCTATTTATCTATTGCTAATACAACGAGGAAATTCGGTCGGCGTAATGGGCACCCTACCGACCGACAAGAGAGCACCCTTCATAGAATATTTATGACTAATTAAATTAATTATTGTTTAATATTATTATCTGTACGTAATGTAAATAAAATTATATTAAGTTACTATAAACTCACTGAATACAGAATTTGTGACCATAAGGTTCAGTTCTTCAATATTGCACAGCTCATCCACCACCCCAAATCTGGTTTCATCAATGTCATTTTGTAAAATGATCGATGGATTCTGCATCAGGTTCAATGCTGAGTCCTGATTCGGTATTACGTCAGTGGCTGCTGCCTGCGAGGTACTCGGCGAAATTGATTCTGCCTCAGGCTGAGAGACTGGATTTGTTTTTTTTAGAAGCTGAGATTTGAGACTCTCTAAATGAAGTCTTTCTATCTGAAATCAGAATATATATAATTAGCAACTCATTTTTATTAAATATGTTTAAAGACCCTGTTGTTAACAACTCTTTGTTAGTTGTATGTATATATGTACAAAAAATATCTCAGTCCATTTAAGTTCAAATTCTAATACCAAAAAATATGTGTCACCTTGAGATATCAATGTAACAACCAACTCTAGTTTTCTAACTATACAAATTAAATTTAAACATTTATGTATTCATTGGTGATCAATCAGAACTCTAGTTCTGATTGATCACCAATTTTCAATTTTCAATTCAAATTTCAATCGAAATTGAATTTCAGCTTCTATCTTAGTCTCAACTGAAACTGGTTTAGACTATATGTCTTTGAAGAAATTTAAAATAAATCATGATTCAAGACAGAAGCTTAACAATTTATTTGACAAGTCATGATGGAGGTGTAGTCTTAAGAGATAATGGAACATGATGGATAGATGTTCTACAAAGGTGCAATGGTCTAAATTGTGTATAGATGCATGTGCAGATTGTTTCTGTGTGAGTAGGCTCAGGAATGTACAGTATTGCCTGATTATACCTGCAGTTAGTCACACCAGTGTATTGTTCACAACTCCAAGTATTGCTTGCCCACCTTTCTGATTTAAAATATCTGCCCCCTAGCCAAGTTGACTTTTTACAATCGTTAACACTAATAGAAACGAATAAAATGTATTGTAATGACATTTCTAATTGATACATTGCCATAACTTATCCATTAGAAATGTCATTTCAATACATTTTATTTGTTTCTATTAATGTTAAGGATTGTAGAAAGTCAGCTTAGCTAGGGAGGCTGTACTTTTATCTTTTTACATATATAAATGCAGAGTGCAATAATTAAATGTAATAATACACAGTCAGTTGTTAAAAAATATGTTACCACTTTTGTTGTAAATATAATTACAATTTTTGTTCCAGGACAATGGCATTATGTTTGTGAAATTTTATGAATATGTTCAAATTAGACCTCTTGCCAGTCATTGGCAACCCCTGGATGGTTATTATTGACCACTATGGCTATGAATAGTCTAAACCAGAGGTGCCCAGACTTTTTTTCTCATAGACCACTTTCAAAATTTCCGGTGGACCCCCTGCAGCTACATTTCTACCATATTCCCAAAACTCGACAAAAAATGTGAAGATTAAATCTAACTATGGAAATTTGCATACGCCAATTTAGACTTCCATTGAGTCTCCCGTGGACCCCTGGGGGTCCAACCAGGACCACTTTGGGAACTAAGGGTCTAAACCTTTGCAACTTTAGGTTAATTTTTAATATGTTTCTTACTAAACAGATAATCCTTACTTCCAATTAACTGCATTGATCAAAGAAATATTGAAAAATTTGCTGCTTTATAGACATGATAAATCTCATTTTTAACAAAACCATTTGGGATTTTTTTGAGAATATTTTTGGATGAAGAGTTCATCATATAGAGGTTCTCTTTCTCCACAAGCTTCTTTAAATTGGCAGTGAAATGTGGGCATGACAAACAAGAATGAAAGTGGAAATGTTGCATTCCTATGTGAGTGTGGTGGAAATCTGTTATAAATGTAATATCTATGATGAACCTGGATGACTGAAGCTTAATGTGGTGGCAAGGGCTGAGCTTCCTCATTTCTTTAAATGCTCCAAGGGTATGGAGATTTAGAGAGGATTGATGAGAACCAGCTGATAAAATAAATATATCAATGGAATATAAATGGAAGTGTTAGAAAAGAGCACCGAAACAAAACTTGCCTTGATCAAATAACTTGTTTCGAAAAGGTTCAACACGTAGCACCTTTAAGCGACGAACCTATATGAATGTAGTGTCAGAATCTCAGTATATGGCAAGCCGTACTCTTGCCTAGTTTCATGGAATATTGGCGTGATTATATGTACGTTAGTTTATAAACAATATTATATTTAAAAGTAACCTGTAAACAGTTCCTCTGATTTCTTATCTTAGTCAAGGCATTGATAATCCATTTTTCCTCCGCAAGGAGTTGCGCTTCTTCGGCTATTCTGATACCAAGGCTTTGATTGTACTTTGGGCCCATTTTATTCTTAGAAATAACGTGACATTTCAGAAAATATTTTTCATTCGTGAATAACAAACAAATAATAAACACAGACGACGAACCTACAATAATTTGCAATTTCTATTGTAGGACATAATTTGGTAGGTAGCGGGTGAGGTGTAGGGCTGATGGAGGATAAAGAGAATATAATATAATGGAGGGTAAGTGCAATTCTTTTAGGTGGGAAATGTTAACAAATCGAAAATTATTATATAGTACTGTAGCAAACCGTATGTATTCGGTACCGAGTAACGAAACGTCACCCACGAATGCATTCCGTTACTCGCATTTTGGGTACAACTGTTTTAGTTCGCGCAAGTACCGTTGATGCGTGTGTTGAAACGTTTGCTGATCGTGTGTTTTAGACATGCGCGCGCTTATTCGGTGAATTTAAAAACGTACGTTACAAGAACGATGTTTAATTTGGAATATCTTCATCCAAGTTTATTACTGTTTAAGAGACAAAGTTTGAGATTGGAACAGAAACACAAGTCTGGTTCAAAATACAGTAAAATGAAAAAATTGCACCTTACGCAGTTGTGGCCATGATCACGAAGCCAGCTTATAATGTCGGACTTTTTGTTGCCTTGCGTAGGCATTTTATTTATCATTCGAGAGTGATATGATGCGTTATCCATAATAATCACTGATGGTTCCGCCAACTTGCTCAATAAATCTTTAAATCATCTTTCAAACACTTCTGAATCCATCTCCTCGTGATAAACTTTATTTTTTTTAGATTTAGACGTGATTTCAAAACACACGGACAAAAGGTACGCAAAAACGCAACATTTTTGAACTGTTTGACAGAAAGGTAGGTCGGTACTCGCTATAAATGTTTGCTATCTCGTTTTGGCGTTTAATTTTAAAGATGCTTTCATATGAATATTTATTACGTGCGGTAATAAATTTTCGCACGAAGGTGTGGTGTAATGGTCCTCGAAATGTCATCGATGGAAAATAAAATAAAAACGCGTATTAACAAAGAATTTAATAAAGTTTGTCTTATATTAATTTAACATACATTTATTTAAATCATTCAGGGGTTCTATATACAGAAACAATATGTAAAAACAATTTTGAACAAAATATATATTTATAATCCTGAGAATCAGTTTTTTTTTTGTTAAGGGAAACTTAGAAATGGCACAGATAAGGCATGAAACAAATTACGCACCACCACAGAGCGAGAAGGACCAATGAATCGACCGACGCCATCTTGTGACAAATGTCATTTCGATTGTGTCCACTCCTTTTCCTTCTCCTCTATTTATAGTTTATTTTTTATACATGTAATAAAATTTAGCTAAAATAAGAAACGTTAATCTGTCTATGAAGAGATAATAGACAGGTATTTAAGTATACGTATATTTATCTCAGAAAACAAGACTTTTAATTCTCCCTCGCACATATGTCAGTCATGTTCATAAATATACCTGTCGCACGGTATTGCACTTCAGATGTATTAAATAAAGGTATTTAATTTAATCATGAGGCCATTACAGTAAGAGCGGCTCAACTGCACTTTTTTAATATTGATTTTACTTTTAAAAGTTGTTCTAAAAATATTTTTAAATTTTTGACAGGTAAAAGTGATTATACAGCCATTTATGGATAAAATGTTGAAATCACTTTTTTCAGCTATGTGATGCTATCACGTTAACCGATTGTAATAATTTTATAAAATAAAATCATTATTGAAAAAAAATTAGTTACGGCCTAGCCACATCTTCTTTGCTTTAATGGCCTTAATTATTGTCACCGCTACGCCAGGTCCCTTGCCCAACTTGATAGTTTAAGGTTATACAAATCGAAATAGATTTAAAAAATATTTTACCCCAGCTATGATGATATATTCTATGGTAGATTCTAAGCTTTTCGGTATGGACAAAAGAAACAAAAACTCATTTTTCAGTCTTTCATTCATAAACAAATAGT
>WUAW01008671.1:2796-12889 GCA_017165845.1 Thaumetopoea pityocampa
ATTAAAATAATAATATTTTGTTAATATCTATAATATCTTAATAGATATTTTGTTTCAGGTTCGCGCCCAACAGAAGAATACTTTCCCTCAATTGGGAACGAAACATATGATTTTTCTTTCAAATATTAATATATTTGAAAGAAAAATCATGTTTCGTTCCCAATTGAGGGTACGTCGTCAGTGTTTAAAGAATTTTGGGAGCCGCGTGCTGTTATCAGCGCGCAGTGGGGTCATCGCGCAAAGTATCGCGCGCTCACTTTCAATAAATATAAGTATTTCATATAACAGTAGTTAATATTGTACTGGATGTATCTTTAATTAGCTAAATAATTTATTATCTTAAGTATTTTTGGCGGGAATCGCTAGTTAATTGCTTTTACCAAAAATGACCTTCTTCGTCCGGCGGCTTTACCAGCAACTCACCTTTGGACAGGAATGGGATCGGAAAAACGACAGAACAAATCTAATCGCTTTACACATATCGCTCATCCAATAGAATAATGACGTAATTGCAAAAAAGTTAAAATTTTATTTTCTGTTTAATTTGTTAATTTTCTGTTGTTTAATATGGTTTTTTTTCGAGAATGCTCAAATTATCTATAATTAAATTATGAAAAGTCATGTTAATTTTATGATTTACATAATGGATATAATCCAATTTTAAACTGAAACGCTTCTTCTGATAAATTGCAGAAATGTAATTACGTCATTGTTATATTGGATGAGCGATATAACAGTAACTTATGTATTTCGTCCACAAGAACAGGCAAAGGAACAAAGCCATACTGACAAGTCTCGAGTAAGAGCCATAAACAAGAATCTACCACGCGGAAACGTCACAAAAAAAACTGTTTAAAAGAAATATAAAACAATGTTGTCAATTGAAAAACAGTCATTGCGAATAATCTCGATTATTCGGTGTGCACGGTATCGCTAATGAGAGGTTCAGTACGCGGCGCGGCGCGGTCACCTTGACATTAAACCTTGTATATATGTAAGTAAGGTAGCTTTGCGTGGCATGCGGGGTACTCGACCGGTCCAATTTAAGTGTGACTCGGTATATGTAATACGTAGCAAGTAAAATAACAGTATAAGGAAGAATACTTTTCTATGATAGAGCTTAGAGTGAAAAATTTGGAGGTGAAGAAAATATCACCACCTTCTCAATATATATACATTTTAATATACATCATCATCCCCAGTCCATATTCATCTCCACTACTGGGGCATGGACCTCCCCTGATCAGGAGCGGAGGCAGAGGCAAAGAGGCTGGCCTAGTGCGGATTGGTAGACTTCACACACCCAAATGGTCATACAGGTTTCCTCTCGAAGTTTTCCTTCTCCGTTGAGTACATTGGTATCTACAATGTAGACCGTACATCAATTAGAAATTACTCAATGGTACCGGACCGGGATTGAACCCACGATCTTTCAATCTACACCACCAATATACCTTAATATACATACTCCTTGATATATATACATCTTCACATGCGACTGAGAACTGTCTCAGGAGTAGCAACCTTGCTACACTGCCGTTCCCTGTTTGAGACCAATTTACAAGGCCTTGATCACAGGCGCAGGGTAGCAAGCTTTTCAGTATTTTAAAGGGTATATTTTGGAGAGTGTGTGTAAGAAGTACATAATTTATTTCCTCCACCCCCCTTTCACCATCGGACTACTAGGCGAACGGCGGGCTATCACCCCTACCTCGTAGATGTCTTCGTATGACAGGGATGTCCCTGTCATACGAAGCGATATGCTTCTACGTTCATAATACCTGCTGCAGCCAAAGACTAGAGTAGTAGTCTTCCTGCGTCAGTGTTTCCGTCCGATTATAATGTAGGTGTCTTTAAGACAAGAGTGAATAGGGTTTTATTAAGCTAGTACGTTTTACCACACTAGCCTTACATCGTCACTTACCATTAGATATTAACTTAAATATGGCATATAAATATTAGGTTCAAAACAGTAATTCAATTCCCGGAAACCAATTTGAAGCCGCTTCCTTGCCTCACTTTGATTCTTTGACACTTGAATTCATATGGTCGAGGTAAGTTTTTCCCGGGCGCCCTCTTCCGACACTTCCACTCACATTTGCCCGGTATATTCGTTTCGTCAATCGAATCTCACTCATTCTTTCTGAATGACCAAACCATTGGAGCATTCCTTTCTCGATTCTTGTCACCGCATCATACTTCAACTTACAGCGATCCCTTATCACGCTATTACTCAATAGATCCCTCAGGGTGACTCCACAGATAATCCGCAGGGAACGCATTTCCACCGCATTCACGCGACTTTCGTTCTTCTTTTGCTATACCCACGGTTCACTGCCATACATAAGTGTAGGTACCAATACACCATTGTGAATAGCCAGACGAGCCTTTTGTGAGACTGACTGACTACTCATCATAGAGTGTAGGGCACCATTCACTTTATTAACCGCCATCACTCTCCTTTCAATATCACTAATAAATATTACATTCTGCATAAACACAATCAAACGGCGACACCTGACAAATTAAAAAATCCATAGTCCGGGAGTTATATCTAAGGTGTGCAAATTATATTAATATGTATATTGCATTAATTTACAATTTAAAAACATTATATTTCACTGCTTGCATAATCACAGGGACTAGCCCGGAGGGCTCGCTGGTAAAGCTGCCAATGTTGATTAACAAAATTCATAATTGCTGAATATAGAGTCTAGGAATTGGCGTAGTGTCGTTTTGCTGGAAAAACAAAATACAGGCGGCCCTAGACTTTCGCACATTTCACTTTCGCACAATTCGCTATTTCGCACACTTTTAGAAATTCAACTTTTTAATTATCTTGACAAATTTTTGACTGTCGTGGAAGAATGTGATCCCAATGAAGAACGTGTATCTCAAGAAAATAAAAAAAATACCCGACAGCACTTAACTCGCCTCTTAACTTCATTATGTGTACATATTTATAGATAAATACTTTAACTTTTTGGTGCATATTTTTTACATCCCTCTACTTTCGAACATTCATCATTCGCACACACTTTCAAGAACCAATTATGTGCGAAAGTCGAGGGCCCACGGTACCTCGATTTTTGCCAATTTTTTTCATTGTCTATACGCCGGTAAAATCGATTATATACAGAAACTCATTTGCAGAGATAACTAACGCTAAAATCTATTAAACGATGTCATTTACAAAATAAGTGTGTGACAATCTGCATATTAATTCTTTTTAGCCAAAAATTGAGATGATTTGTTTTCACAGTGGGACGGTGATCGCCTACATATCATCACTAGGTTTTGGCCGCGGCTCCGCCGGTGTCGGTTCGGTGTGTGTGTGTGAGTGAGTGTCGACTTTCCGCTACATAGGAAATCCCGACAAAATCATAGATTTATATAAAAAGCCTCAGAGCCATTTTTACTTGACCTTTTGTACCTTAACGGCGGCTAATAAAACAGGGATCAAGCTGTGTCTTCAATTCTACTGGACCGATTTTGATGAAAAATACCACAGTATTTAAGTACCTTTAAGACTGTAACAGTTTAACTAAAATCTACCAGCTGATTTTTGCGTGAAGCCCGAACAAACAAACAAACAAATATCGACGGATTTGGTTTCAGGAGCCCTTAATTAGTCGATATGTGTAGTTTGTTTTTAAGTATCTTTGATTTTTGAAAATTTGACATTTAACAATTTTATAATGGTTTAGATAGATGATCGTCGTGGTGATGACTGTTACATTGTAGATGTAGGTGAAGCTACAGTACGACACGACTTGAATGAACGTCCTGAATATGCACGTTGCCTCTTATACTATAATGAACTCTTTCCACAAGACGCGACGCCAATATGCAACATGACACCCATTTTTTTAGATATTTCGCCTGCCCCTTTGCATTTTATTTATCTTGTTGATAACTAGTTGATATTTACCACTGAATACTTGGAATAACTGTTTTATTTATAAACAAACTGCACGAAGTACTACAGTAATGTTAAATAAGGTTCACGTTGTGTGAACAGTTACGTTTCTTCCAGTTCCTTTATATGGATATCGTCCTTTATATGGATAGGTGGGGCGGGGCACATAGCTCATAGAACCGAACGGAAAGTGATGGAATGGTTCGCCCTTGCCGAAAAGCGTAGTGTGGGATAACCCCTGCCCAGGTGGACCGATGACTTAGCTAAGTCGAGGGTAACCCTGTGGCAATCATTAGAGGAGTCCTATGTCCAGCAGCGGAGGTCTGTGGGTTAAAGCCGGTAGCAATTAATCTAGTTATACTCAAACATACTTAACCTTCAATATCTAAATACTTGACCTTCAATTACTGACGATAACATTATTTAAATAACTGAATTATTTATTACAAATAAAAGAGGTTGTATTGATTTATTTAAATATATAATATATATCTATAAATTATATAGATATAATTATACAATATAAATTATATATCTGTAAATTATATAGTATTAAATTTTATATATACTCATTAAAAATAAGTGTACGTTTCGTGAAAATATAAAATATTATTGAAAAAACAACAACCCGTCTCCATGAAAAATGTATTTTTTTATAATTTTAGTACACCAAGTGTCACTCTCACAGTTAAGACGAATCTACATAAACTCGAGAAACATGACCCTCCTTATGGTGCAGTCGGGTAAAAATTGGCAACCTTATATGATAATGAAGGTCGAAAAATATAAATCAATTTAAAAATAAATCCGTTATTATATAACAAATAATAACGCAGCAGGGGCAGTTTAAAAATATTTATAATAAACGTATCAATTAAAAAAATGGCATTATATTTATGGAATGTCGTTACTATCTTGTCAAATAAATAAGAAGTCATCGACATTTATTGTACGCAGGAACAGACGCGCGCAAAGATCGCAATAACTCCTCGCGGTCAATAAATAAATGTACATACAAATTAAATGAATCTCAAGGTCAGTGCCGTATTAACACGTTCGTTGCCGATCACGCGCTAGCGCGGGATGTGGCGTCAACGTTTAAAGCCAATCACGTGCCTAATAATATTATTTTACCACATAATTATATTTTATACCACTTTTCCCATAATACTATAATGAGTAACCGGCCTTCCGTAACCATAACCCACTTCCACGGAGAGGCATTGACTAGTAGTCCCCACGCGCCCATCAGTTAATGTGTTAAGCCCTGGGGCTCATAGTTTAGGGCACTGATACCCAAAGTGGTGTATATCGACCCCCAGGGGTCGACGATGACGTGCAAGGGGTCCACGCCAACTGTCAAAAACACATTTGAAGTTAATAAATTTACAACAGTGTTATATTAACTACGCTTTGGAGGTCTTTCGAAAAGGGACAATCATAACAAGTGGTCTATAAACCAAAAAAGTTTGAGGACCTTTAGTTTAGGACTTCCTCTAGTAACGCAAATATAAAGTGGATCAAAATATCAATATGTACATACTCTTGTCACCGATTAGGGACATCAGAAATGCCAAAAGTATTGATGGTGTACATACATATATCTTGGTGATATTTCTAAATGTATATCGATGTTGATTTAGATAAATTAAATAAAAAATGGTCAGGGAGTACTTTGTCTTTTAGCCTGTCCGGCGAATAGACTTAAGTATACGAGTGAGCGACCCCGGCCCCCCGAGCTACTACTGTCTCTTCTTACTCCTTCCGAGACAGTAGTATCCTATACCCTATAGTCCTTTTCCTAAATTCCATATTCCCTGCTTTTCCACCTTTCCTACCTCATCCACTTTCCTTTCCTCTCCACTAAATCGTGGGAATGCAATGAGGAACTTTAACACCTTATAAAATGGCGACGTCGTGGTTCGCCACCCGACACGTCTCGTTGCCCGCGGGGTCGAAATGTGGACTGCTGATGGCCACTGCTACATTAAATGGTCGTGGCAGGTGGAAGGAAATGGTCTCTGCCTACCCCAATGGGAAAGAAGCGTGACTGTATGTATGTGTGTAGTAGGTACTATGGTCTCTGCCTACCCTTATGGAATGTCGGCGTGAGTGTATGTATGTACGTAAATAAAAAAAAATCATCATCACCCGTCTACTGTTACACTGCAGGGCACAGGTCTCCTCTCAGGATCAGAGGGGACAGGCTATAGTCCACCGCACTGGTCTCATGTGGGTTGGCAGATTTCACACGTCGTCGTTGAGAAAATCTCTCATGCATCAAGGATTCCTCGCGATGTTTTATTACTTCACCGTTTGAAACGAGTGATAATTAATTATTAAATTGCTAGCTTTTATTCGTGACTCCGCTCGCATTTATATCCTTAAATAAATGTCAGTCACCGTTGAAAACACAATTATTTCTATCACTCGGAAAGAGTTATTTTTTTGGATGAAAGTTACCCCATATCCTTCTCTGTACCCCTGACAATGTGTGTACAAAATATCATGACGATCGGTTCAGTAGTTATGGTGTGAAAGCGTAACGAACAGAAAAACGAACTCACATTCGAATTTATAATATTAATATTATTATGCGTATGATTTCGAAAAATCATAGGTTTTGGCCTAGAATTCTAATTCGAAAACTAAGACTACATACTCATACATACATACTCATACACACATGTTCATATATACTCCTACAGGAATGATATTATTATTAAAGTTGAAATGGCAGTGGGCGGGGCACATAACTCGTGAAACCTTCTCATCAAAAATACCGCAATGCCTCAAGACTAAAGAATTAGATTAGTGCATATTGCCAGTGATGACCAATGGATCTGAAACATAGCCATTGAGTATGGATCTCATAAGAAAGCTTAAGGTCATGCAGCCAGTAATGGAAAAAGCTATGCTCAGAATTTCCCTGGGAGATAGGATCCGTAATGAGATAATTCGCAGGAGAACTAGAGTCGCCGACGTGGCTCGAAGGATTGTAAAACTCAATTGGCAGTTGGCGGGCACATAGCTCGCAGAACTGATGGACGTTGGGGTCTTAAAGCGCTGGAGTGGCGACCACGAACAGGAGGGCGTAGTGCGGGTCGACCCTCCACTAGGTGGACTGATGACCTGGTGAAGATCGCGGGCAATCGGTGAATGTCGGCAGTTCAGAGCTGCTCGGTGACGCGAACATTAGGAGAGGGCCATGTTCAGCAGTGGACATCTGTAGACTGGTGTGATGATGATAGAGCCATTGTTAAACCATGTAAGTCCTGGGGGCGACAGCCCTTTTGGTCAGTACAATAAAATATTAGGTAACTCGAAGAACTTTATTTTGTAAACTAATATTACATTACTAGTACCAATATTTTTTCCATGAATTTTATTAATTTTATTTTAATTATTTTATTTTAATTAATTTATATTTGTACTTATTGTAACAATGCTTCATATATTTAAATTTTCAACTTGAAAGCGCCGTTCAGTTTTCATATACCTTATGAACAGCGCCATCTATCGCGAACAAGTACAATTATATTATAAACGTTAAACAGCCATATAAGCATAAGAAAAAGCTTTTAATTTGAAATCACAGACAGACACAACAACTTCGTTTATATAGATATATCTTCTGGCAAGTGATCGTACAATCAGAGCGGCATAGATTATTGTATAAAACAATAAATTATTTAAAAAAAACCATGTTTTTATAAAGTTTATTTTCAAAATTTTCAAATTATATTTAACTATTTTTGGTCGCCATCATACATTTCCGGTCCTATACAGATTTGATCGATTTTATCCCTTGTTTGGCCGTATCGTCGGTAATCAGCCGATCGGCGGTCGGTAATGTAATGAATGGCTGACGAATGTCGACCCACCTCGTCTTCAACGACCGCCAGCCACAATAAAAACCAACTAATTATGCCGCTACGCCTTACGAAGTTACGCGGAACCGATTCCTACGTGTCGTGGTAACGAGAAGATTGCTATATAATGTCAAGGGAGACGATAGATCTAAGAAATAATAGATGTGGCAATAAAGATTTAAAGCGTTGATACCCAAAGTGGTCTATATCGACCCCTAGGGGTCGACGCTGACGTGCAATGGGTCCACGCCAACTGTCAAAAGCACATTTGAAGTTAGTAATATTACAAAAATGTTATATTAACGACGCTTCGGGGGTCTACCCAAAAGTGATAATCATTACAAGTGGTCTACGAGACAAAAAGTTTGAGGGACTCTAATTTAAAGTATCCAGAAGATACTGTGCGTAGAGTAGAATCCTCTTATAACAAATATAACAAATTTTACAAACACAATAAACAAGAAACAGGAAGTGTACATCGAGCGGTCTTATCGCGATGTGCCATCTCTTCCAGAATCCTAATTTGGAGTTAGATCAATGTGTGTGAAAAAGAAAATACGTCCCCCATATTAATATACAGTAGTTTTACTTATTTTTTTTTTCAAGTTTTAGTTCACATATTTCTTCATATTATTAAGACCCATATTTGCATTTAGTTTTAAAACTATACAACCATCTGAAATCCTTGTACAACTGGAATTAAATAAAACTGTAATTTATTTTATCGCAATAAAGTATTATTATGAATAGCACTGCTAGTGTATCTCCCAGCCGGATTTCACATCGCGCACTGAATTAAATTCTTGAAATTTTATTTAAAATGAGACGAAATAACATGGGGATTTATTTAAAGAATTATATTCATATAGTAAGAATAAAACAATGATGATATTAAAGCTATAAATTACATTGTAAACACCAATGTACTCAACGGAGAAGGAAAACTTCGTGAGGAAACCTGCATGTGTGTGTGAAGTCTACCAACCCGCAGATGAGGATCAGGAGGGGGATTAGGCGTTGGCATACCAGCGCCTAACCCCCTCCTGATCAGGGGAGGTCCGTGCCCCTGTAGTGGGGATGATATGGACTGGGGATGATGGTGATGAAAGCTATAAATACTCTAAGAAGGGTGCACTCTTGGTGCCCATAACGCCGGCCGCACACCCTCGTTGTATAGCTATCGCTAAACGTTGAGCTAAATAGCGGCCAGCGTTCTGATCGTCTGTTGTGCTGACCAGGCGGACCGCGATCTCTTTGAAAACTTTGTGAGCTTCTGCTCCTCAAGGCCCCAGATGTTTCTACTCCAAAAATATTATACCAATGCCTCAACAAATGAAGTACCGCATTCAAAGTATATAATTACTTCATACATTATAATTGATTAAATATAAGTTTTTGCAATGCACTTAGCAATTAGATCAAATGTATGTAAGTACTGTGTCGGCAAAAAAGTAATAAAATTAACAGGAATCCAACTTGTTACACACAAAATATAATCAATTAATGCGTCGGATTTAATTAAATTTTTCCATTAACATTGTAGGAAGGTTGCGCCATGTTAATGTCGGGATACGGCAAGTAGAATAGCGACGCTCTTTTTATGCGACTGCGCAATATCTATCTATCTATACTATTATAAAATTGTTAAATGTCAAATTTTCAAAAATCAAAGATATTTAAAAACAAACTACTCAGATCGACTAATTAAGGGCTCCTGAAACCGAATCCGTCGATGTTTGTTTTCTTGGGCTTTATGCAAAAACTAACGGATAGATTTTGGTTAAACTCTTACAGTCTTAAAGGTACTATTCCGACTTAAATAATAGGGCATGTTTCATCAAAATGGGTCTAGTAGAATTGAAGAGACAGCTTGATCCCTGTTTTAGTAGCCGCCGCTAAGGCACGAGAGGTCAAGTAAAAGTGGTTCTAAGGCTTTTTATATAAATCTATAATTTTGTCGGGATTTTCCATGTAGCAGAAAACCGACATTCACGCGGGCGGAGCCGCGGGCAAAAGCTAGTAGGTAATGATTCTGCTGGAACACAGCCTAACTAAATTTAGACTCTCCCTATTTTTTCTAATGCCATACGCCAAAACGAGATAGCAAACATTTTTAGCGAGTACCGACCTACATTTCTGTCAAAATGTACAAAAAATGTTGCGATTTTGCGTATTTAGTTGCGCTTTAGTCGGCATGTTCCGAAGTCACGATTAATTTTTTTTAATATTCACCATACATACATACATACATACACTCACGCCCTTTTCCCTGGCTCTCCGGCGGGGAATCGAACCCCGGTCT
>WUAW01008671.1:18521-31422 GCA_017165845.1 Thaumetopoea pityocampa
AGCGATATACTGGGAAGACTAATTCAAGGTGCTTAGATGGTGAACAAACGTAAAGTTCCCGCCGAGAAGTCCTCGAAACAACTATCATCTCACCATATCCATATCGTCCCCACTACAAGGTCACGGACCTCCCCTGATCAGGAGGGGATTAGGCCGTAGTCTACCGCGCTGGCCTAGTGCAGGTTGGTAGACTTCACACACCCATGCGGGCATGCAGGTTTCCTCACGAAGTTTTCCTTCTCCGTTGAATACATCGCTGTCTACACTATAGATCGTACATGAATTAGAAATAACTCAGTGGTACGCGACCGGGATCGAACCCGCAACCGTTCGTGAATAGTGTCTTTAATCACTACACCACCAATTTACTATAGTAAACTATAATAAACATTAATTTTAAGAAAATATTCTAGGCTCTTTTGTAGTTTGATAAAATTTTATGATTTTCATATAACATACGTTGAAAGCTGGGTATTTTTTCGGATTGTAATTTTTTTTTTTTAAATCTTAAAAATAAAACTGGCTGCGTCGCACGACAAAATGTGCAACAATGAAAAATATATATTTATTATATTACTATAAAGAGAAACCAAGAGAATACAGTACAACTGAGGAAGGGGCTCTGCGTTCCTTCTTAACAGTACGGTGCGGTGCCGTACCGTACCGCAGAGCTTGTTGACCCCAAATTAATTTTTCTTTTTTTTTCTAATCCGAATTTAATTATTACATTTAATTAATACATTAATAGGTCAGGGAGTACTTAGTCTTTTATCTTATCCGGCAAATAGACTTCTAAGTATACGGGTAAGCGACCCCGGCCCCCCGAGCTACTACTGTCTCTCCCTACTCCTTCTGAGATAGTAGTATCCTATACCCTATCGTCCACCTAAATTCCATATTCCTTTCTCAATACACCTTTCTTACCTTATCCTCTTTCTTTTCCTCTCCATTACGCCGTGGGAATGCAATGAGGAACTTACTTTTGAACCTTATAAAATGGCGGCGTCGCGGTTCGCCACCCGACACGTCTCATTGGCCGCGGAGGCTAAATGTGGGCTGCGGATAGCCACTGCTACATCAAACGATAGCAGCCGGTGGAAGGAAGTGGTCTCTTCCTAACTCAATGGAAAAGAGGTGTGACTGTATGTATGTATGTAGTATGTACTATGGTCGCTGCCTACCCTTATGGGATATCGGCGTGAGTGTATGTACGTATGTAATAGGACACCCCATTCGTATTAGTCAGTCCATCTCTTCCCGTAGATGCAGTGAAAGCCAGCTGAGGGATATACCAGAATAATGGGTAGCAGTGTTATCGTGTTATCCAATCAAAATCTACTATGATCTCCAAGCCTCCTCCTGCCAAGCGAGGAGATTATGGAACATCCCTGCTATTTAAGGCGTAGACCCGTGTCAAGCGGTGGACGTCCAAGGACTGATGATGATGATGTATGATATCGTACCAAATGCGCTTTACTTTTATAGAAATACTAGCTTTTGCCCGCGACTCTGCCCGCGTGAATGTCGGTTTTCCGCTGCATGAGAAATTCCGACAGTCACAGATTTGTATAAAAAGCCGTTAGAACAACTTTACTTGACCTCTCGTACCATAGCGGCGGCTACTAAAACAAAGATCAGGCTGTATCTTCAATTCTGCGGGACCGATTTTAATGAAACATGCCGCATTATTTAAGTCAGAATAATACCTTTAAGAATGTAAAGAATATAATAGTTTAATCAAAATCTACCAGCTAGTTTTTGCGTGAAGCCCGAACAAACAAACAAACGTCGATGGATTCGGTTTCAGAAGCCCTTAATTAGTTGATCTGAGTAGTTTGTTTTTAATATGTTTGATTTTTGAAAATTTGACATTTAACAATTTTACAATAGTATAGATAGATAATAATATCTATACATATATAATTACTTGGCCTGACTGACTGATTCATCAACGCAACCTAAACCGCTGGGACTACAAACTTAAAATGTTGTCAGTCAATACCTTTATGTTGTAAGCGTGCAATAAGGAAGGTTTTTGAAATTTCACTCCTAAGAGGGTAAAATAAAGGATGAACGGTTGTATGAAAGTCCGTTATTTTCAAAGTAAGAAGCACGTATTTTCATATACCTAATTACGGTTAGAAATAAACGTTTACAAATACCGGCCTTTTTCAAAATTTTACCCCTAAGAGGGTGAATTGGCTTATTAATTTTAGTAAAGTAAAAATTAAAAAAAGAAACTAAACATGCGAGCGAAGCCGCCGGCAACAGCCAGTATTCTTATATTGTAGTACAGGGTGTTGTCTAATCTGAGCCCAAGCACTTCTCCGTGCTAGAGGCTGCAAGGATAATTTTCCTCCACAAAGAATGCTTAATAGAGTGACATACAAGAATCGAAAGATCGAAGAATATTGTACAAGTTTTACACCAATAACAATATAGATGTCCATCAATAACATATTTCGAAGCCAACGGTAGTCTGATGACTTTCAAGGCCACTTAAGCACTTTACAGAGTCCTGTGAAGGATTTTCTCTGCAAAAAAAACAATTTCCTCACATATAAAATAAATTTAGTTGGACTATTGGATTGCGTTTGAGTATTAAAGTTTAATTATTTACATGGTAACACAAACGTTTTGTAATGTAACATTTTCGGTTAATATTACTTGCTGTGAGAAGAATTCTAACGTCCGCTTAATGTTCTGGAGTTACTCATCTACATACAATCAGACATGAATACGCTTACTCTAGTCTAAAGTATATTATAAATAGTCTAGTACCACACCCCTCTCATTTTAGCACTCCATCCGGATAACACATATGTATGCATTCATATTTGAACAGTGTATTAGTAATTCAATGTATTGTAACTTTTTTAGTTTCATATTGGGGCAAAAATATACGCGTCAGGTGGTCGCGTGCCTGTTAGCTAACAACAGGAAATACATACATCATCATCCCCAGTCTATATTCATCCCCACTACAGGAGCACGAACCTCCCCTAATCAGGAGGGGGATTAGGCCGTAGTCGAACAAGCTGGTCTAGCGCGGATTGGTAGACTTCACACACCTATGCGGGCATGCAAGTTTCCTCACGAAATTTTCTTTCTCCGTTTAGCACCTTAGCTCCCAAAGTGGTCCAGGTGGTCCCCTAGCGGTCCACGGGAGACTCGACGGGGGTCTACGTTGACGTACGCAAATTTCCATAGTTAAATCTAATCTTCACATTTTTTGTAGAGTTTTGGGAATATGGTAGAAATGTAGCTGCAGGGGGTCCACCGGAACCGACAAAATTTTGAAAGTGGTCTATCATAAAAAAAGACTGGGAACCTCTGGTTTAGTACATTGGTATCTACAATGTGGACCGTATATGAATTACAAATAACTCAGTGGTACGGGACCGGAATCGAACTCACAAATTTCGATCGTCAATCGTGTTTATACCCACTACACCACCAATGTACTATAAAATATATACATACATGCCAACACAATGCACCCTACTAGAACAATTTCGACGTAGCGCCGGCGCGTGCGCAACTATAAAAGCGACGCGAACACCCGAACAAGACATCAGTCTCACTGCACAGTCGAGAGGATAAACACGTGAAAAATGTTCGCTAAATTGGTGAGTGAACTGTTTAATTTTATTCACGTTAATATTCTGCAACAATATAATAATATTTTGGACACATTTTTTATCCACATACATTAATTAATGTAGCCCCAAATTAGGATCATCCATGACTCGGGTAACATATATTCGTCATCATCATCATCATTTCAGCCCGTAGCTGTCCACTGCTGAACATAGGCCTCTCCAATCGAATTTCAGCGCGACCGGTCCATAGCCACCTGCATTCAGCGATACCCAGCGATCCTCACCAGGTCGTCGGTCCATCTCGTAGGTGGCCGCCCCACACTGTGCTTGCTATATTACATATATTCGTATATACATATATTCATGCTTATCATAAAGTCTGTCCCTACCAGGATTCGAACCCGAGACTAATTAGCACAAAAAGCAGTGGCCACTGAATCAATCAGCCATCAATCTTACGGCCGTGTGATGGGTGGGTCATTCTTTTTTTGCGGGGTACATTCTGTATAAGACTTCCGCAAACCGAAGCTGTGGTTTGCGGGACGATAGACTGTCTAAAACTCTTTATTGTGTTGATCGCATTAGATCCTCTCAGGTGTCTCTCTGTGCCTCGTTATTTCAAGCAGCCCTTGAAAAACACAGTCCATTTGGGAAATATTGTGATTAAATTTTTTAATCCACATTAAAGGCTTGCATCCAAGGCTTACTACCAAGCACAAAAGGAGTATTAATTAACAACTACCAATTTTTGAGGTTCGCGTATGATGTTTGTATACAATGCTGATACCTGAAGGGCCACTGTTCATAATTCTAACATCGTTTCGTATAGTTTCCATCTTCATCATCTAACCGTAGAAGTCCACTGTTCGACATAGGCCTCCTCCATAAATTGGAGGGGTTTACCGTAATCACCATAGCAAACGTCTTTGATATAGCTATGTATATATTTTTATAGCTACATGTTACAATACAAAAATATTTGTAAAACTCGGCTAACGATCACCACAGTGACCGAAGAAAGGCGACATAATTCCCAATCGGTGACCATGATTTTCGTGAAATGATAAGCTCATTTTACTACAATTTTCATTATTTGATTATTGAGTTTTCACTATCTGTTCCATTTTTTTTTAAGTATAATGATTTATTGTCTACATAAAAGGGAGTTTTGGCGCCAACCTGAGTGAAGCGTCACTTGAAGTTTTATTTTAATGTTTTATATTAGTTTATTGTGATGTTTAATATATAAATTTGATGTTGTTTTGTGTATTAATCGTCAATAATCGTGAACAATATTAAAACATTGGAGTAAAACTGTGATTAACATAGCAAAGTGACTGTACTTTTTCATGGCATTTTTCGTGATCAAAGTGGTATTATTCTTCGGATTGACTTCAAAACTCCCAAGAAGCAATAAAATGTGATATATCGATATTTTATTGTTCACTTGAAAATTATTGTATAACTTATAAAATATATACACTCGACACTGGCAGAAATGGCGCGACTTTGCAGCCAATTGCCACTATGAAAAAAGAAGAAGAAGAAAGTCTAGATAAAAAAATATATCTTTGTACGTCACAGGTATACAATAATAACTCCACTTTGTTTACTACACATATAATAGAATCGTACAAGTGAGTTCTATTTAATGGTATAATTATGAAGTCCTGCTATGCTGAAGCAAAGAAACACCCAATGATATAAGTCATTCAATCCACAAATACTAAGGTGGTATTGGACTTAAATAAAATTATATGTTTTGCCACTTGATACTGTGTGTCTTTAGAAAAAAAAACATTTTTCTGTTTAAACAATAAAAAGTTTTGGCGGCAACCCGAATGAAGCATCACTAGACGTTTAATTTATCGTTTTATATTAATTTCTTACATACATACACTCACGCCGATATCCCATAAGGGTAGGCAGAGACCATAGTATATATTACATATATACCTTCGGATTTATCTCAAAATTCCCAAGAAGCAATAAAATGAGATACACTAGCATTTTAATAACTTATAAAAATAATATAAACACGACAGACAAGGTTGTATGGGCTTAGATCCGTTTGCCTTCCCTTTAAAAGGGAAAACATGAAAAAAATATATTGGAATGACATTTCTAAACGATATGTCACGGGTGAGTTGGCAATTAGAAATGTCATTCCAATACATTTTTTTCGTTTCTATTAGCGTTAATGATTGTAGAAAGTCAACTTGGCTAGGAGGGCAGAGCTGTTTCTGACAGCATCCACGTGAAGAGATGCAGTGGTCCTATTATTAAACCGGCGCCACACACCCAGTTATACAGATATGTAAATACATACATACAGTAGTTGTTTAATTATTATTAAACCGGTGCTACACACCCAGTTATACAGATATGTAAATACATACATACGGTCGTTGTTTAATTATTATTAAAATCTCAACCTTGCGCCCACAGATCTGGTGTAGGCATTTATTTAAATGACAGATTCATTTAATGCAGGAACAATAACATTGATTTAATTTTGTAATTGGCTTAATAACTACGTACCAACATTGGAAATTTGGTGGTCTCGTTATATTCGCCCTAATATTATTTGAAGTCTTCTTTCTTATTTTATACAAATTTGATACAATTCTGTCAATATTCATCCAATAATTTAGTCTCTCCCTATCTTTTTCTAAGGTCAAATGCCAAAACGAGATAGCAAACATTTAAAGCGTGTAATAACCTACATTTCTGTTAAACGGTTCAAAAAATGTTGCGTTTTAATTTTGACATGTCTAAATTAAAGTGACAGCAATAAAATTGTAGCTATCTCATTTTGGCGTTTGACATTAGAAAAAGATAGGGAGAGACTAAATTTAGTTTGGTACTCCTATAGCATTAGAATAGTGTCACTCCATTTCCTGCCGTGGATGATGTGAGAATCTATGTTGTGTGAAAAAAAATATATCAGGATAATAGGCAGTAGAATTTGAGGGACTGGTGATCATGGTGATCAAAATTTGACCCCTAATAACAGTATCACTGTTGACCCCTAGATCGTAGTTGTCGCCCTGGCGGCGGTAGCGCTGGCTCGCGAGTACCCTGCCGGAGTTCACCCCGCAATCTGCCCCGACTACCCCTTCTGCGACGCGACAACGCTTGCGAGATACAACCCAGACGGCACCCCCATCCCCGAGTGGGTGTACAACCCCTCTATACTTCCAGTGGCGCCCATGTAAGTATAAATCCAAATACACTAACTGCTACAACCACAGTTAAGTTGATCTGTCCTGTTGATGGAAAAGACAACATAGATTTCTAGATAACTAAATTATTTTCACAGAGCACGAATATAAATATTGATTTTAACCAATTGCCGCAAATAACGGCTGTAGCCGTCATGCCAATTTTAATTAATAAAAAAGGGAACAGTGTGTGTGCGAAGTGTAGTAATGCATATATTTGTTAATCACAGATAACATATCAATTGTTTTTTAAGCGATCCTTCACGCTCTAACATTTTGGGGTATTTACGCGTCCAGAAACAAATGACTGCTACAACAGTCACGCATACTAAACGTTTGGCATACTTTAATTTAGTCAGTTGAAAAGTATCTTTCTGCTTTTTTCTGCTTCTTTTTTTTGTGTTGAAAAGTGTAATTTGCTCCGGGAAGAGAAAAATGATAAGATAAGCAAATGACAGTTACAGCCGTCAAGTTTTTTTTAATCTCTGGCCAAATGTGATAGTTTTCACTTTCAAACATACAACTTACATTCAGTCTTATCTGGCAGTCATAAACAATTGAAAACAAATGTGTTTCTGAGCACGATCGTCAAATTAAAATTATGCGGCAATGGGTTAAATAGAAGGAACAAAGCCAAAACATAACTTATTAAATGTCCGAAAATTTTATTTTATAGATACAATAAAAAAATTAGTATTCTTAAAAAATTGATGTTATGATGTCATTTAGTTAATTTTTACTTTCGCTATAAATTTAAGTACAAATAAATAAATAATTCTTACTCTTGCTTTACAGGCAAAACCCCGCTGCTGCGAAGTACCCAGCTGACTTCCCCCCAGCTCTCTGCCCGAACTACCCCTACTGTTTTTAAACTTACCCCCTGCCATCCCTGCCGAGTTCTGACGAAATAACATCTACATAAATAGAGAAAATGCGCACACGCTATTAAGAATTCGTCTGTAAGATAAGATTTTTAAGATTCAAATTAGTAGCTTGACAATTGGTTCGTTTCTATAAATAACGGTTTTGCTAAAATATCTTCCTAAAATTCAAAACGTATTTTCGTTCCGGAATATTCGATTACCTAATAGTATGTTTACATCGCTACTTGGTCGACTATTCGATTGTAATACTGTCCGTCAAAAACTAAACTGAGCAACGAAATTTGATGAAACGCATTATAAAAACTCGTATCAATTACTTAGTAGAGCATATCGGAATATCAATGAGCGAATATCGATTTAAATTTACATTTACGTAAACACTATTTTGGTAATAACAATGTATTAGGATTTTACAATTATTATATTTTTTTAAATCCTACGGGACAGATAATTAACGTAGAAATCCAGTTTTTATACTTTTATTTTCTTTTATGTTCTTTTATTTTCTGATCACTGCCATATTATGTATAAAAGTGTAAATAGGCCCATTTCATCTATCTTCTAGTAAATGCTTATTCGCATTTGATTTTTTGTAAAAAAAATTATGTAAATAAAAATATTTTTATTATAATCGTGTTGGTTTCATTTCCTATCTTTATTTTTTCTTTGTGAAAGACAGATATATATTAGTATAAATTTTGTTGTAAAACAACTAACTTTAGACTCTCCCTATCTTTTTCTAATGCCAAACAACAAAACGAGGTAGTAACAATTTTCGTGATGTCAGTTTTATTTAGACACGTAAAAATTAAGTTCTACATACAATTTAGACGTGACCTCAGAACATGCCGATTAAAGATACATAAAAACGCAACATCTTTTGTACCCTTTAACAGAAATATACGCTAAAAATGCTATATCGTTTTGGTGTTTTGCATTAGAAAAAGATAGGGGGAGGCTAAATTTAGTTTGTGTTACGTAGGCAATGACACCATTGATGAACCCATGGATACATATAGGAGTAAACTGAAGCCTTACGCCCCACCGCTGTCATCCTGTGGCATTCCCAGATTTTATTTTCTAAAAATAAAAATCAAGTCCTTGCAAATAAGGTTAAGTTTTAATTAGGGTATTCGCAACCTACGGCTGTCATCATATGGCATTTTCTGATAATCAGATTTTCGGACTTCTTGAAAAAAGAAGTCTTAGTTCTTTCAAAACACATATTATGTAAATTATGCATTTATTAGAGGTATTATATAGGAGGCATTTATTGAAGACATTATATTATGTATTGGAATAATTTATTAGAAGCATTATATATTGGAGGCTATTATTTTATTAGATACATATCAATGTATCTAATAAACTTGGAATAAAAATATGATGATATCGCAGCATACCGTGGTCCTCCAGCCCAAAAGCCCCGGGCTTAATAATACAAATTAACAGACAGTCCACCGTTGGCGAGGTCCGGCGTGCCCCAATATGATAGTATCTGGGCGGACATGCAGGTTTCCTCAGGAAGGTTTCCTTCTCCGTTGAGTACATTGGTGTCTACAATATAGACCGTATTTAAGTTTAGAATAACCCAGTGGTACGTGACCGAAATCGAACCTGCGACCATTTTGATCGCGGATCGCGCTTAGTACCATTGTACCACCAATGTACCAATGTAAATATATATAATAAATTAAATAAATGTTAAATAAATAAAATAAAAGACAAATCTCAGTATGTATTTCCCATAACGCTGGCATGCAAAAAAAAATATTTTTATTATGTCCTTTTTACAATACAAATGAAACAGTTGGGTTCCTCTCCTCCGGCGATAGATCCGGATGGACCTTATTCACTTTTCTCTTCGAATTCTTGGTCTCTTTCCCTCGTTTGATGTTTTGTTCTATCACCTGTATGCTATACTCCTCTTGTAGAAGTTTCTTGAATGTAATCAAAATGTCACTCGTCGATGACAGCTCATCTGTTAGATTGTCAAGTTTGACAGCGATTTTAACGCAATTTTCTGGTGACATCTGTCAAAAATAATTAGACTGAAAAATCGGGTTTTCACAATTTTGAGTTAAGCTCGCGTATGCACATTTAAAAATAGATACGTCCACGACCGTCTGAGATCTTAAAAAAATATTTCACAAAACCATTTTAATATCATCTGTGAACAGATGAAGCAGATAGGAAGCATTAATGTCTTAATTTTAAAGTTCCTTGGTTTATTACAAACTAGCTGACTCGGTGAACTTCGTACCAAATAAAACAATTTATATTTATTCGTTATTCCTTGGGATGTTTCCTTTGAAAAAAAATATTGGTCGAGCCGTTTTCGGTCGAGTTTTTACGAGACTAACGCACAGTGATTGATTTTTATATATACATTATACATATATCGACATTCTATGATAACATTAATAACTACATATAGGTCCTGATTAAAAACTAAAAACTCCTATGTACAGCAATAAAATTTAAATTAAAAATAAGAGCAATTTTATGTTCCCATCATTAAGAAGGAATATTTAAAAACAGATGAAGTACTTTTTTTATACGCTTAACGCAAAATAAATAATTCAGTTTTCGTTCCTCCAGTAAAATTTGTCTAGATGCAAATAGAAGATGTCGGAAGGTCACAGACAGACAGATATTAAATGTGACCTTTAAAATCATCGGCTTCAATTTTTCTAAATCCTTGGCAGTCGAATCTCTTTCTATTTGAACATTTCTTGATTTCAACCAGCTGTAATTCGATTGTGACGAGTTTATTTCATGAAATATGGATTCTTTCAACAAATCCTCAGCCTGAAATTGAATGAAAAAACGCTTCAGGTAATTTCAGACGCGTGCGTGCATAATTATTTTATATTTTGTTTGTATCTTCTAAGCTATCAATCCACAGTATAAAAAAATAAAAAATGTAAGTCTATCATTGATTTTGTGATTGAACTTTTTAATATGATGTCATTATTTTTTAAGAATTGTGTATTTTGTATTTAATAAATAAAATAAATAAATAAATTTACTGGCCCTGAGAAGATTCTGTATTATAAGGTACATTGGTGGTGTAGTGGTTATAGACACGACTTACGATCGAAAGGTCATGGGTTCGATCCCAGTCCCGTACCACTGAGTTATTTACTATTTCATGTACGGTCTACATTGTCGACACCAATGTACTAAACGGAGAAGGAAAACTTCGTGAGGAACTTGCATGCCCGTATCTGTGTGTGAAATCTACCAACTCGCACCAGGCCAGCGCGATAGACTACGGTCTAATTCCCCCCCTAATCAGGGGAGGTCCGTGCCCCTGTAGTAGGGACGTATATGGAATAACTCCACCATTGTATCGGTGGAAATGTAATGGTTTTGAAAGAAAAATAAAGCACAAAATAATATTTATAGGAAACAAAGAAGCGAAAGGGACCCAATTCAGATTTTGAATACCGATTCAGATAATAAATTAATATTGTAATTTGGTATGTGGCGCTGGCGTAATATTAGCGTCACTCCACCCATTCCCGTATATGTTGTGAAAACCAGCTGAGGAATATACCGGAATAATAGAGGATACTGATATTCTATTATTCAATCAAAGTCTACTGCGATCTGCAAGACGCTTGCCAAGCGTGGAGATTATGGCAAATCCCTCCTTATTATGAAAGAGACCCGTGTTCAGCGGTGAACTTCCTTGGGCTGATTATGATTATGGTGATCAAAAGACACCTTAATATCTAGGTTTAATATAAGCACTTCGAGAAAACGACATTTTCATACATAAAAACGTAATACTTTAGTAAAACAAAAAAATATATATAAAAAAACTAAAAAACACGATTTTTTTATAGTTAATCGAACTAAAAAGCAACAAATAATTCTTAATGTAAGAATAAAATGATTAACGAGAAAATTAATGTCGTTGTGGTAAAAGCGTGGGGCGCTCGATTTCAATTGTTATAATTTCTAATACTTCTATTCCGAAATGCAGTCAGTGTAAAAATGTAGTACAAAATGTAATAAAAAATATAATACAAAAAATCTAAATTATTGACTTATTTATTATAAAACAATTCCTATTTATTATAAAACAATTCCTTTTTATTATAAAACAATTCCTTTTTATTATAAAACAAAATTATTAAATTACTGTGTTGTCATCGGTCCTTGACAAGTGTGCAAAATTTCGAATTAATCTGACCTTTTAAAGTGGGTAAAAATAGAGTTCAAAAATTCCGTTACATACATAAATATAGGTGAAGCTAATAAAAGCGTGTTAAAAAAGAGTAGGTGTGTTATTAGTAACAAAGGAAAAACTTACATATCTCATCAAGTCTGCTGGTAGAAAATTATTTTCGGATCCTACCATTTTAGAAGGACAGCTCGTGTAGAAACGATGTTATGACCTACGAAACGCTTTCACCAAATAAAGTTATTATTTGGTGTCTAATATCGTTTATCGTTTTTAATAATACAGATAATATTGATACAAATAATAATAATATAGATTAAGTTATAAGTGGCAATTCATTGAATGCTTATCTAATCCACGCTTTCACAAGTATCTAATTAAAAATTTCTCCAAATTATGAACAGTAAATGGTAGTTACTTTTATAGGAATCCCCGTCATTGATTTTTATAACAAACCGTTTTAATTGATTAATAATATGCATATTATGACAATCAAATTAGAAATTCTAATGTAAATTTCACATCTCGATTTGTATCAGCTGAATAGATGGAACTTTACTACTAATTTATCTATACTATTATAAAATAGTTAAGTATTAAATTTTCAAAAATCAACATTATTTAAATACAAACTACTCAGATCGACTAATTAAGGGCTCATGAAACTAAATCCGTCGAAGTTTGTTTGTTTGTATTTTTGTTTGTTCGGGTTTCAAACAAAAACTAGCGGGTAGATTATAGTTTAAATCTTACACTCTTAACCCTTTGCGGTCCGAATTAATTTTTCCTATTCCCAATAATCTGGTCTGAATTAATTTTTAATATATTCTATACAAAGTTTGACCTTTAGAGGCCAAGCGATAACTCGCCTAGTTCTTAACCGACTTTCATGAAACTTTTGATGTTTTATCCAGAACCTACCTGATTATTGTATCCCTATGTATGTATTAGTTTATTGTATCCCTATGTATGTATTAGTTTATTGTATCCCTATGT